>JAWWNH010000045.1:3935000-4120495 GCA_034641385.1 Darevskia mixta
TCCGGGTCATGTGGCCAGCATGACAAAGCTGCTTCTGGCAAACCAGAGCAGCGCACGGAAACGCCGTTTACCTTCCCGCCAGAGCGGTTCCTATTTATCTACTTGCACTTTGACGTGCTTTCGAACTGCTAGGTGGGCAGGAGCTGGGACCGAGCAACGGGAGCTCACCCTGTCACGGGGATTCGAACCGCCGACCTTCTGATCGGCAAGCCCTAGGCTCTGTGGTTTAACCCACAGCGCCACCTGGCCACCGTGGACCTGGAAAGCACGGTGCAAAAGGAAGTCTGCATGAGCCCAGGCAGGGAAGGCTGGAGTGTCTTGAAGCAAGGCCTCGCTCTTCACGAAGGAGAAATACTCTTGTTTAATCAAAGGAATAACAGCTCATTGCCCAAGGATTAAAGGAACAATGCAATGGTATGGTTGCTTGTCCTTCTTGGGGAAGATACGCAGTTTGAGAGTTAACTGCTCCTTCCCTACCAAGTTGTGGAAAGCTTGACTCCTTCCCTCAAGCAAGTGCCTATTTCTGCTCTCTTGAGTTGCTGGGTTTTTTTCCTGGAAAGAGAAGGAGACAGGAAAAGGATCAGGGGTGAGCCAGCACTTCCAAGCCGCTCCAGTCTCCCCTGACTGTCAGGATAGCTGTAAGAGGGAGACTCTTGGATAAACAGTCAACTCTGCCTGCTTTATACATGAGCAGCTGCAATGTATAGCTAACTTTTGGCATATGCTCCATCCACAAGGAGGCATGACTAACGCCTGCTCCCAGACAAGGTGGGACTTCCCTACTCTCCCACTGTCACGCAAGACTTTGAACAGCAGAACAGGGTTGAAGTATGAAGTAGTAAAAAATACCGATCTATGAAGGGTGAGGGGTTCTGTCTCTCTCTCCACCCCACTGCCTGTCAGCAAATACCCCGCCTGGGGCAGTTTGTGAGACTGTCCCAAAGCCAGAGCAAAGCCATGTGCGCCCACGGAGTAGTCCGGTGGCGCAGTCATATGTGATTGTTCCCCAGCATGAAGAACAACACACACAAGCCATGATTAAGGTTAAACTATTTATTGTAGGCAGGGACCCAGGTGGCGCTGTGGGTTAAACCACAGAGCCTAGGGCTTGCTGATCAGAAGGTCGGCGGTTCGAATCCCCGCGACGGGGTGAGCTCCCGTTGCTCGGTCCCAGCTCCTGCCCACCTAGCAGTTCGAAAGCACATCAAAGTGGAAGTAGATAAATAGGAACCGCTCTGGCGGGAAGGTAAACGGCGTTTCCGTGTGCTGCTCTGGTTTGCCAGAAGCGGCTTTGTCATGCTGGCCACATGACCCGGAAGCTGTACGCCGGCTCCCTCGGCCAATAAAGCGAGATGAGCGCCGCAACCCCAGAGTCGGACACGACTGGACCTAATGGTCAGGGGTCCCTTTACCTTTTATTTATTGTAGGAAAAGTGCAGAGAGAATCTCTGCTGCCATCTCAGTAAGTCGGAGCTGGCATAAAGCGTCCGTCCGGCATCAGGTCTAGCCAGAAGAGAGAGCACAAAGACTAGGATTACAATAGTACAGAGAAACATAAACATCACATGTAGGAAACAGATAAGGCAGCTTTCTCACGGCTTAGTGAGACAGGCAAAAGTCAGACCAGCCTCGCTGCAGCTGTTTGCCACTCGGCTTGGACAAAAATAGTTAGGAAAATGCAGCTCTTACCCCAGTGCATCAGTTGCTATTTTGACTGCTGTGTGGATTGTTCCTCTTGGCCCCTGTCCCAATTTCCTAGCAGTTCCAGAACATTTTCCTACTCCTCAAAGACAACCAGTATACCATTTCTCCAGCACATTCAAGAGCCTCTGCTACTTACTGCTACTTGGTTTAAATCTCCTAGATGAGAAGCCAGCTGCGATCTGGTCAAGTCAATGTTAACAAGGCATTGACTTGGGAAGCAATTGCAACCGGGAATTATAAAGCCTCGAACGGTGCAATATCTCAAGGACCCCTCACTTCGAATGATCCTACCCAGGCTCTGAGATTATCCTCAGAGGCCCTTCTTCGTGTGCCTCCTCCACAAGAGGCTAAGAAGGTGGCAATACAACAGCGGGGCCTTTTCTGTGGTGGCTCCCCGCTCATGGAATAGCTCTCCCCAGGGAGGCGAACCTGGCACCTTTGGTTACATATCTCCACACTCCCAGTGAAAACACTTCTCTTTAACTAGGCCGTTGGTTGATTAACATAATATACCATTTTAAATGTGTTTGTATGAGGGTGGGTGGGGGTTGTTAGATTGTTTTTATTTTTAATGTATTTTTCGGTTTTGAACTGCCCTGAGATCTACGGATGAAGGGCGGTGTACAAATTATTATCATGGAATAGGACGCCTAGGGCTTGCTGATCAGAAGGTCGGCGGTTCGAATCCCTGCGACGGGGTGAGCTCCTGTTGCTCGGACCCAGCTCCTGCCCACCTAGCAGTTCGAAAGCACGTCAAAGTGCAAGTAGATAAATAGGAACCGCTCTGGTGGGAAGGTAAACGGCGTTTCCGTGTGCTGCTCTGGTTCGCCAGAAGCGGCTTTGTCATGCTGGCCACATGACCCGGAAGCTGTACGCCGGCTCTCGGCCAATAAAGCGAGATGAGCGCCGCAACCCCAGAGTCGGACACGACTGGACCTAATGGTCAGGGGTCCCTTTACCTTTACCTTTATTTTCACTGGAGAAATGTTGGGTCAGAATTTCTGCTGCAGTGGTAATCTACAGGAAATAACTCCTGTAACTCACAAAGATCCTTGCCTGCCCACACCTGCAGACAGCCTTTGTCCCCCTTCTTTAAAATATAGTTGACAGTCTAGGGAGGCCCCTGGCTCTCACCTTTGGAAGCATATGTTTCTATGATTAAAAATAGATAGGGCACCTCTATGAGAAATTCAGCAAAGTCCATGGCCCTACAAGATTTCTTTTGGCAGCCCTACTTGGCTTAGAACTTTGCCTATGCCGTAAATTCAATTCAAAAAAGAAAAAAGAAAAAGGCATAAATTTTCTATGCATTTTTCCTATTTCCACAGAGTTTCTTCTGATTGTTAAAGCAGAGAAGACCCACAGCTGCTTCTAGAATTTAATAGCTACCCCCCCCCCCTCTGGAATTTCATATGTTAGATTTAAGTCTGCTGCAGCATGAACACACCTCTCTGAAATAACATCAGGATTGTCAGTTCCTGAGAACAAAGACTTGGAGCAAAATTCCGCCCAAACTAAAGCCCTTTTCATTTCCCAATGGGACAGATCTAAGCATTGTTTGGTTTTGCCTCACTAAAATCACAGGGGACTTTGGTTGGACTGTGTCCTCTACAAGCCTTGCCCATTTAGGCATGAGACCTCCCTCCTAAATGGGTCTCCTTAATTGTTATACAAATTCATTGGTTAGGATGAATCCAGTTCTGGGCACCACAGTTCAAGAAGGATACTGACAAGCTGGAACGTGTCCAGAGGAGGGCAACCCAAATGGTCAAAGGCCTGGAAACGATGCCTTATGAGGAACGGCTTAGGGAGCTGGGTATGTTTAGCCTGGAGAAGAGAAGGTTCAGGGGTGATATGATAGCCATGTTCAAATATATAAAAGGATGTCATATAGAGGAGGGAGAAAGGTTGTTTTCTGCTGCTCCAGAGAAGCGGACACGGAGCAATGGATTCAAACTACAAGAAAGAAGATTCCACCTAAACATTAGGAAGAACTTCCTGACAGTAAGAGCTGTTCGACAGTGGAATTGGCTGCCAAGGAGTGTGGTGGAGTCTCCTTCTTTGGAGGTCTTTAAGCAGAGGCTTCACAGCCACCTGTCAGGAATGCTTTGATGGTGTTTCCTGCTCGGCAGGGGGTTGGACTGGATGGCCCTTGTGGTCTCTTCCAGGGTGTATTTTCTAATACTCTGCTGGATCTTCAACTCTGCCCATGCAACAAGGGAAAGATAGAGGACTTTATCCATTTCTTCTTCCACTGCCCTCTATATGTTACAGTTAGATCCAGGCTTTTCCTCTTAATCCCGCCGACCATCGCCCGGGACGACGACCGGATGAAATACTTATTGGTAGACGCCAACCCCCTGGTCACACGTGGTGTGGCTATCTACATTTTACAGGCACTGAAACTCAGGGCCATCTCTTCAGCTAACTTGCCCTAGCCCTAGACCTATGTAACTTCCTGACATAGTCACTGTCGACATGCCCTGTTATTGCTTCTTATTTTATCTGTTTCATTCAGCATGATTTTATACTTAAAGTTTTTAAATGTATTTGAACAATTATACATTTATTGTTCAAATGTATAAATGTATACAAAATGTATAAAATGTATCTGTTGTATTTTATGTACATTCGCGACATGTTTCCGCCTGGTTTCTCATTATGTGCTATGGCCAATGGCCATATGGCTAATGCAATAAATAATATTTGAATTTATTTGAAAGAATTATGTTGACCACTATTTTGCTTCTGGGCCCAATTTAAAGCACTTACGTTTAAAGCCTTAAACAGACTGGAACCCAGATAACTGAGGGAGCACCTCTTCTCATATTAATCTACCTGAGGGTGGGGGTGGAGATTTACTCGGGACAATATCATTATTCCAAGCTGCTGCATTCTCAAGCCTCTCTCTGTAAATATTGAATAAAAAGCAGATGGTAAGGACTTTTCCTTGTCTTCTCCGTTCCTGGCAACCTGCCGTGGGGGTCGGGTTCCCCTGCCGCCTGACACTGACTGCGGTGCTGACCCTTCTGTGTTTGTCCTCCTGTCTTAGGTGTGGTTTCAAAACAGACGGGCAAAGTTTCGCAGGAATGAGAGAGCCATGCTGGCCAACAAGAACGCATCCCTCCTCAAGTCCTACTCTGGGGATGTGACCGCAGTGGAGCAGCCGATTGTACCTCGACCTGCTCCAAGGCCCACCGACTATCTCTCCTGGGGGACTGCCTCTCCTTACAGGTGACTCTAATACATCCATATTACACTGCCAGTTTTTCTCTTGCTATGTCCGGCCAGTTTCCTCTGTGCCTCTCCTCTATTAAGAAGAAAACTATTCGGAACGTTTTAGATCTGATCTCCTTTACTCTTCTGTGAGCAAGTAGGCAATGCAGACACAGGGACACACCAAAGTTGCAATCCTATCCATGCTTGCTCACAGGAGTAAGCCCCATTTAAGACAGTTGGATTTACTTCTTGAAGTGTGAATAGGATTGCATTGCCAACCTGGTGTGCAAGCCGTTCCTTCTCTCTCCAGGGAGCTCTGGGACCTGTTGTTCTCTGTATGTGCATGGGGAAAGGTGGGAGATGGATCTTGGACAGACTTCTCAGCACCCTCGCCAAACTACAACTCCCAGGGTTCTCTGGAGAAAGCCATGGCTAACAAACTATTTAGAAAGTTCAAGAAACCTCTGTGTTGCAATCTTCAAACAGAAACCAAGAACGAGCAACACGATGGCCAATGAAAGTAGTATATTTTTTTCATGTATAATAACAGTAAGACAACGGACAGTGATCCGGTATTGACACTGTTTCGTGTACGTCTTCTTCAGCATGTAACTGCAAAATATAGATAAACAAATAAACAACCAAAAACCTGCATGGACATGTATCACAGTAATCCATGAAATCAATACATCTAATGCAAATATACATAATTCAATAAAACATAGCACTAATATAATAATGTAATATAATAGCATACCTCAATATACAATGGAAGTTTTCAAGGAGCGCTATTCATATTCATATGACCACTGCTCCTTGAAAACTTCCATTGTATATTGAGGTATGCTATTATATTACATTAGGGACCCAGGTGGCGCTGTGGGTTAAACCACAGAGCCTAGGGCTTGCTGATCAGAAGGTCGGCGGTTCGAATCCCTGCGACGGGGTGAGCTCCCGTTGCTTGGTCCCTGCTCCTGCCAACCTAGCAGTTTGAAAGCACGTCAAAGTGCAAGTAGATAAATAGGTACCGCTGCAGTGGGAAGGTAAACGGCGTTTCCGTGTGCTGCTCTGGTTCGCCAGAAGCGGCTTAGTCATGCTGGCCACATGACCCGGAAGCTGTAGGCCGGCTTTCGGCCAATAAAGCGAGATGAGCGCCGCAACCCCAGAGTCGGACACGACTGGACCTAATGGTCAGGGGTCCCTTTACCTTTACCTATTATATTACATTATTATATTAGTGCTATGTTTTATTGAATTATGTATATTTGCATTAGATGTATTGATTTCATGGATTACTGTGATACATGTCCATGCAGGTTTTTAGTTGTTTATCTGTTTATCTATATTTTGCAGTTACATGCTGAAGAAGACGTACACGAAACAGTGTCAATACCGGATCACTGTGTGTTGTCTTACTGTTATTATACATGAAAAAAATATACTACTTTCATTGGCCGTCGTGTTGCTCGTTCTTGGTTTATGGCTAACAAACTAGCTTCAAAGCAAAGTATGTTTGTAGGTTAGTTATATTCAGAGGGCTGGGGATGGTGGTGGTGGTGGTTCACTTCTTCAAAACAAAGCAACCCAATACAGCTGGGGCAGCTAGAAAAAGATGGTATCCCAGACACCAAATCTGTTCTGTGGATGTGAAGGAATCACCCCTGAAGAAATCTCGTAGCCTTTTGCGTGTGTAGGTCACCCAGCCATTCCCACCAATAACTCACACTGGAAACATAATTTTTGGTTTGGGTTTTTGGCATATTTTTGGCCACAACTTTTATTGAAATACAAGTCACGTGAGTGGTTGCGTAGGCATTGGTTCGCACTGTCCACCGGACAGGGCTGACTCCTAGTCAGCAAGACTATCTGTCCACCGGACAGAGCTGACCACTGGCCAGCGATTGGGGAAACCATTAGCTGGGGAGAGTTAACGGAGGCTGGTGAAATCAGTGCCTCCCCCTCCCCAGGGGTCCTCAGGGGCTCTTGCGTGGCCCTGCAACCCACCGGGTTCGGACAAGCATGTTGAGCCCCTGGCTTCCTTTAACGGAATTCCCATCGCCATCATCACTTCTTGGAGGGCACCGCCCTTCCATACCACAGAACCAATGCCTAACCACCAACCTTACAAGTTGTGACTCATTGCTGTATAGTAGGCGAAAACCAAGTGGCACGGCCAATCAGCCAAATGGAAAAATTCCTACTAGGCCTCTCAATCGGAGATGACCCCATGACAGGCACAGCAAGGTCAAAGCACAAGCCTATACCAGGGAGGGGGGGACGGGAGATCCGAAGCTCCAGACAAAAGTGACCAGATGGATCACGTGCAGATCCATTTAAAGGACGCTGGGCTGTCAATCACTTGCAACATGCAAATTTGGCCAGTCCTAGCTGGTCAATAATTGCTGTGGCCACAAGCCCTTCCCCCAAACCAAGAGGAATGGCTTCATGCCCACCCCGCAACAAAGGCTCTCTTTGAGAACCCCCTTTTCTGGAAAACCAAGAAGGCAGAGACAAGATGGTGGCAGAACTGGAGCTTCAGGTGGAATACTTGACATGATGTGCATTTGCTTAAGTAAATTACTTTGTTTCAATCCATTCTTACTAACTACTTGTGGATGAAATAAACACATTCCTGAGGATGAGACTTTTTCTTCAGAAGGGATCATACTTCATCGTGACTCACTCTGTCTCACACACACAGAAAGAGAGAGAGAACAAACAAAGACCAGGGTCGTGCTGGTTCAGCCCACACTCCAGTGCAATCTAATTCACCCTTCCCAAACTCACATGTGAACCGAAATCACAGCTATCCTTCAAAATTTGCACTTATCTGAATTTTGAAATGCAATCCTAGAAAAAAAAAAAGGATACAAAATGTAAAAATAAGAAGGCGGTATGCATAAAAATGCATGTATTTGGGAAAAGAATGAACAAAAACACATTATATTAGGAACAAATTGTGAATATTGGGAGAAATGTGTGCTAAAATGCCGATGGTTTGTGAGGACTTGTTAAAAATGTATATCACAAACTAGTGCAGAAATGTAATGTTGGAAAAATGAGAAACAGAGAGAAGCCAAAATGGACAGGTTTATCTACCTGCCGCACTCTCAGTGAATCCCATCCGAGACAAAGTCAAGCGTCTACCATCCGGGAGAGAGTCCCACCCAGCAACAGAAGGGTGTCTTGCTAGCCCCCACCGCAACACATGCTCTCCATGAAGGAGAACCCGCTTTGTTGGACTGCAACTCCCATCCACCCTAGTGAGCCTGGCCACTGGTGAGGGATTATGGGAGTTGTAGTTCATGAACACCTGGCTGCATCGAGCTAGTGAGCAATCGGTGGTAGAAGTGATGAGGAACAAGAGGAGGGGTGACCGGTGATAACGGCCGTGTGGAGGTCAACTCACTGTGGGAAAAGCAGCCTGTAGAGAGCAGCTTGCCCAAGGGAAGTTCAAAACCTGAATCAAACACCGCCAATCAGATGGATTTATTGGGTTCATAAAATTTATATGCAACTTGATTGTAGAAGCAGTTTACAAAAAAAAGATAAACCAATAAAACACTTAAAAATATTTAGCTACGTGCTGACATTGCTGAGGGTAAATGAAGCCCTTTAGAGAAGAAGAAGAAGAGTTTGGATTTGATATCCCGCTTTCTCACTACCCGAAGGAGTCTCAAAGCGGCTCACATTCTCCTTTCCCTTCCTCCCCCACAACAAACACTCTGTGAGGTGAGTGGGGCTGAGAGACTTCAGAGAAGTGTGACTAGCCCAAGGTCACCCAGCAGCTGCATGTGGAGGAGCGGGGACGCGAACCCGGTTCCCCAGATTACGAGTCTGCCGCTCTTAACCACTACACCACACTGGCTCTCTAGAGCAGGCATCCCCAAACTTCGGCCCTCCAGATGTTTTGGACTACAATTCCCATCATCCCTGACCACTGGTCCTGTTAGCTAGGGATTATGGGAGTTGTAGGCCAAAACATCTGGAGGGCCGCAATTTGGGGATGCCTGCTTTAGAGTTTAGCCAGTTGGAGCTCACTCCAAGAATCAGTTTCTCAGTACTTTTACAACAACCCTTGACAAACTGCAAAGATGGGGGGGGGGCACAACCTTTCATTTCAGATTAACATATTTTTTCAAAACTGCCCCCTCTTCCTTTTGGTCCGAGCGTCAGTATCATATTTGTATCTGACAATCTCCTTTAATTACGGCCAAATTATAAGCAAATTCCCTATGTCCGTTGCAATGGGCAACCCATGCCAAAAGGAAGATTGTTCCCAGGCTTAAGCATTGTTGTTTTTTCCTCCCACACCACTGGCAGCCACCATTGTAGGTCATCCTTTGAAATACTCTTTTTTTATTTCTTCCAAAAAAACAACACAAAAAAAGCCAATGGGAAAATTGCGCAAAACTTGTGGGAAACTCTCTTGGCAAAACCTTGTACAATTGAGTGAAACATAACAAATGTGGACCGTGTGGGAAATCAAAAGCTTTTGCTTGGTACGTAATTACCTTTTTTAAAATTTCCAGCGGGAATGGGGAAAGACAAGGCATGTGTCCCAAAGTTGCACTGGCTGGGCCAATCACACAGAGGGCTAAATCCATTGGGTTCCACTGCCTTGCAGGCCTGTCGTCAGTGCCGGGATGGGTGACTGGCTAAGGAACCACATAGATTTATTCTTGTATTCTATACTGGAGAATGACAGGATCCAAATGTTTAAAAAGAAAAAAGAAACCAGCTCTCCTGTACCAGCCTCTTTGAAATACATGGTTTATTTTGAGGGTATTGTAAACTTGGGACGCGGGTGGCGCTGTGGGTTAAACCACAGAGCATAGGGCTTGCCGATCAGAAGGTCGGCGGTTCGAATCCCCGCGACGGGGTGAGCTCCCGTTGCTTGGTCCCTGCTCCTGCCAACCTAGCAGTTCAAAAGCACGTCAAAGTGCAAGTAGATAAATAGGTACCGCTCCAGCGGGAAGGTAAACGGCATTTCCATGCGCTGCTCTGGTTCGCCAGAAGCAGCTTTGTCATGCTGGCCACATGACCTAGAAGCTGTACGCCGGCTCTCAGCCAATAAAGCGAGATGAGCGCCGCAACCCCAGAGTCGGTCACGACTGGACCTAATGGTCAGGGGTCCCTTTACCTTTATTGTAAACTTAATAGTTACTCCTCTTCAAAGAAGTACCCTGAACCCTGAACCATTGAAACTCAAGTTCAGTACACCAGTTCCCAGAGATATTTAGTATGCTTAGACATCACATGTATAAACTTGATCTAAACCAACACGATGGACTCCTAGGGACCTCACAACATAGGCAAGAGGGAGAGGGAAGGGGACACAAGTTGTGCTGCAAGATATGAAACTCCCCCCCTTGCCATTTCCAGATGTCTCAAGCATAGGAGCAAAGCAATAATAATAATAATAATAATAATAATAATAATAATAATAATAATAATAATAATAATAATTTTTTATTTATACCCCGCCCTTCCCAGCCAAGACCGGGCTCAGAGCGGCTAACACCCATAAAATCACAACAAAGCATACAAAACAATAAATTAAAATGCAGGTTAAAATATGATTTAAAGTTTAAAATGCAGCCTCATTTTTAAGTAGCCCACCAATCAAACCATAAACGAATGAAACATCAGGGTTAAACTGAAACCAACCCAAAGGCCAGGCGGAACAGCTCCGTCTTGCAGGCCCTGCGGAAAGACGCCAAATCCCGCAGGGCCCTGGTCTCTTGTGACAGACCGTTCCACCAAGTCGGGGCCAGTACTGAGAAGGCCCTGGCCCTAGTTGCAGTCAGCCTAGCATCCTTGTGGCTCGGGACCTCCAAAATGTTATTATTTGAGGACCTTAAGGTCCTACACGGGGCATACCAGGAGAGGCGGTCCCTTAGGTACGAGGGTCCTAGGTCCTAGGACTGAGGCTTTCTATCCAATCTGGCTTCTTGGAATTCCATTCGAAAAGGAGGCAATGAGTCCACCATCTACTTGATGTAAAACCACATTTCCACTTCTATAACATTTTTAGTATACAAAGGGCTTTGCAAGCCAACCAATCAAATTTATTTATTTTTGCTGCCTTTCCAAAGTAAAACCCATGTTCAAGGCAGCTTACAATGTATAAAAGAATTACATAACCACAAACATAACCAAAGTATTCATAAACAAAACATCAAAAAGTACACAACCAAATAAAACAATTTTCATATAAATAATAAGATCCAAAACAAAGCTGCAAAAAAAAAAAAAAAAATCAACAGCAGCAACAACTGCCCCACAAACCAAAACCCCTAAATAATACCCCAACACAAGTTATCCTTACAACAGCCCTGTGACGTCGATCAAGAGTGTTCTACAATTTGGGGTACTGAGGTCAAAAAGGATGGGGACATCTTCTGGCTTAGGATGTAAGGATGCTCTATTGAGTCAAGCAATGGTCCACAAAGACCAGAATCTGGTCTGCAAGAGTGGCTATAGTTGGGCAGTTTAGGAAGTGTTACCATTAGTAGTAGTAATTCTTTCATTTGTTTAGCCATAAGCCCATAGCAAAGATTAAAAAAAAACTATCCAGAGTTGAGCCTCAAATTTGGCTTTTAATTTCCTGGCAGCCAACACAAATAGAGAAAGACACAAGGTAACCTTATTTCCCTGGTCCGAGAGCAAAAAAAATACACTCATTTGATATAACAGTATTTCCCCCGCAGCTAAATTCAGGCAGAATGTTTCACAAAGATCTTTATAATGCAATATATTATATAGTAATATAGTGAATTGCCATTTTACAAGAGATACCATCCTGGTGAGCAACTAATATCTGAGAGAGGCCATAATTAGAGCTGGGCAATGACTGAAAAGCCATCAATATTGGCTCCATCCTCTCACTTCGGCATGAGCCAAGACGGTCCAATAACCTCCTTCTTCTAAGTGCGAACCACAACAACAGACTTCAGTGAAGCTCTCCCTTTTTTGCATCTCAGCTTCTCACTTCCGTTTGCTAGTGGCTTACCTTGCGTGTTGGAAAGAACAGTGGATCTCAGTAGAGTTTCTGTTGATGTTCAATGGCAGTTACAAGAGCCCTCCATCCAGTAGCATAGGAAGGGTGGAACGTAGGGGGCGGGGCGCCCCGGGTTCCAGGGGAGGGGGGTGACACTCTGCAGCCCCTCCCGCCACTCCCCAAGCTGAGCCCCGCCACCCGGCACCCCATCCGTGCTGCTTTAAGGACGAACGGGGCAGCCCCACGAGCCGGCGCTCGCTCGGTCGCTGCGGGAGCGCCGGCTCGTGGGGCTGCCCCGTTCGTCCGTAAAGCAGCACGGAAGGGCGGGGCAGCCCCACGAGCCGGCGCTCACTCACCCGGTTGCTGCGGGAGCAGCAGCGCCAGCCCGGATTGACTGCGCATGCCCGGAAATTCCGGGATTTCCGGGCATGCGCAGTCCCTCCTGACGTGCATTGTGACGTCACGACGCATGCGTCAGGACGCCCCGCCCCCAGGGGGGTGCCTCCGCGCGGCAACACCGCCCCGAGCAGCCAAGAGGCTTCCTACGCCACTGCCCCCATCCAACTTTGAGCTGATGTAGGAAAAAGTGACCAGGGTCAGTAGGCCCTGGGCTGCAGGGCCGCATTTGCTCCTAGTGCAGTGATGGCTAACCTTGACACTCCAGATGTTTTGGGACTACAACTCCCATCATCCCTGACCACTGATCCTGTTAGCTAGGGATGATGGGAGTTGTAGTTCCAAAACATCTGGAATGTCAAGGTTAGCCATCACTGTCCTAGTGAAAAAGGCTTGGGGACCTGCTTAGCATTAAGAAGTGACAGAATGACTCAACATTTAGCTCAAACAGACGCATCTGATTCCATTTAAATTGTTGCCAGCTCTCCTCATTGCTTCTGCTTGCAAAAGGCTCCTGTGTGCTATGTTGATTTTCTCTCACTTTTTGCTTATTTTCAACAAGCTACATGCTAACTTTGAAGCCCTTGCTAGCAAGCCGGTATGAAACGGCCCTGGCCTTAATTTGGGCCAAGGGAGAAGCACGACCAATTCATTCAAAGCCTACCCCAGTACAATAACTCCCTCCCATATAGTTCCAACACTCTCTTGCTAGACCAGGAATAGCCGACTTGGTGCCCTCCAGACGTTCCTGGATACCAAACTCCCATCCTCCCCAGCCAGCATGGTCAATAGTCAAGGATGATGGGGAACAACATCTATAGAGCACCATGTTGGCTGCTCCCAAGTCATACTGAGAAGTGCCGGGTGACGCCATCATCCTTTAATGCCATTTGACTGTGCCACCATCTTGCAAGGGCACCTTAATGTCACGGTGGGTGAGCCTTCAAGTACAAGGTATCTGATGAACTCACTTGCCTTATTATTTCTCCCTCCTTTCACACTTTCTAAAATAGCTCCTCATCCCTCCTAAGATGTTGTTTGCACGAGGGGGTCCCTAATGGATTCTAAGCGAAGACTCTACAAAGGTAACTTTCTGGGCAGGTCTCTTCTGGGCAGAAGTGTCATGGTTGTTTGGGCCGTCCATAGTCGCCTGGAGTTCTTCTGGGGAAAGGGTGCCAACTCCACTCCCAGGCCAATTTTGTAGGGTCTCTCGACTCCGTCAGGTGCTAGACAGGATGAGGAGATGCAAAAGAGTCGTGTGTAACAGAAGCCTCAAGCTTACCTTCTCTTTGCCTTAGTCTCCAATGAAGCCACCACAACAGAATGCACAAGAATGATAAAAGCAGGAAAAAGCCTAATAAAATGATCCCTGAGGGTGGGTTTAGTGAACGATTCTCCCCTTGCCCTGCCCAGACCACCAGCAAGCTTCTAACTCACCAGTTAGGTCCTTCATGCATGTATGTGAAGAAACTAACTCCACTTCACATTACAAATTGCTAGTCTCTTAGGATGAATCTAGACATGTCAAAGAAGCGATTCAGTTAAGCGTTGTAAACTCATACAGGGAAATCCAGTAGGGAAAGACAGGACTCCACCGCGCCATCTGGTGGTGTATATGCATATACAATGCATATAAAACCAATCTAGCCGAGTCCTTAGACTGCATCGAAGTTCCTATCTTAGATAGGTCCAATGGCAGGAGGCTTAGCTCAGTTTTCTGAGAACTTTGTAGAAGCAGCCTTCACCTCTTCATAGTTTGATTCCCCTGCTTTGTGGAATATGAAAGGATTATGGCAGCGGTGGCAGATCCAAAACCCTTCCCTCCAATGATGGCTGCCTAAATTCAGCCTTGCAAAATGCAAATTCTATTACTGAAGCCTTCCCAGAATATTTTAAGAGACTTGTGGAGTTAAGATTCTTGTGTATGAGTCATCACAGAACAAACAGGCAATAGAAGTTTTATATCTGTTCAAGGCTATGTGCTTTTCAAAATGGGGACAGCTGACATGTTCAACTTGCCCGTCATTGTGGAATTCAGAGCAGAGCAACTGAGTGATTATATTATGAATGTGTGGGCCAGCTCCATATATATTGGCTTCAGAAAGCATTACAGCTTAATGGCCACTCTTACCCAAAGAGGTTGTGTATTCTGGTTCATAGATACAATCAGAACCTTCCACCATCCAAAGCAGGGGTGGCAAACCTTAGACCCTTCTGATCAGTGCTCCCCCCCCTTAAAAAATGTTTAGGAGTACTCTCATTTTGACTCAAGAAAATCACCATTTTATAGTTCAAATCGGGGGAAATAAATACAGTAAATGGACAAAAGTACAAAGATCCACAAAATGTTCAGGGATGTGCGTCCCGCTGCATCCCCCCAGAAAAAAACACTGCTTCTGATATTGTTTGACTCCAACTCCCATCAGCCCCAGTCATCATGGACAATGGTCATTGGTCAGGGATGATGGGAGATAGAGTCCAAAAACATTTTTTTTGGGGGGGGCACAGATTCCTCATTCCTGGTCTAAAATATAGAGGGCTCTAGAAACACCACCAGACATCCAGTTGTAAGACAATTATCTTCCAACATCTGCACAGGGCTGATGTGTACACCTAGTTCACCTATAACTTTGCAGTGAGTGTTGATTTTTAACACATACCAATCCACACGTTTGAAGACAGCAATTGTGGGTCTGTACGCTTTGCAGAATATTGATGAAGGATACTCTAGGAGAAAAGGAAGCCACCTGCTGTTTCCAATACCTTCCAATTTAGTTCTAAAAGTTTTATTACATCATTAATCCAAACTCCAGATGGTTGCCATGTGGACAAACTGTCTACATCCTCATCAACTGTGTGTGATACCACCTCAAATTCATCAACTCTCACCTGTTCCTTTGGGCTACCCTGGCTAAATGCACTGTACTGTAGATATAAATTTATTGGGAAATACCTAGAGCCAAGAATGTAACTCCTACCTTCTTTCCTTTTTTTTTGTTTTTTTGAGCAGATGGGGGCACTCTAAAGAACTCTGCATACCGGTAACATGCAGGTGCTGAATGTTACTAATATGTGATATCTGTCTTCCTGTTTTATAATAGCCAGGTGCAAGTCACCATTTCTCAGCTTATCTGATCTATAAAATTTGAATAATAGGGCTATTTTGAAGAATACTTAGCCAAACTCCATGTACAAACTGAAAGAAGCGACTTTCCTAGTACAGCCGTACCCTGTACTCGAACAGTTTAGTTCCCGAATGTTTTGGCCTCCGAATGTTGCAAACCCAGAAGTGACTGTTCCGGTTTGCGAACTATTTTCGGAAGCCGAATGTCCGATGGGGCTTCGGCGGCTTCCGGTTGGCTGCAGGAACTTCTTGCAGCCAATCAGAAGCCGCACTTTGGTTTTCGAACGTTTTGGAAGTCAAACGGACTTCCGGAACGGATTCCGTTCGACTTCCAAGGTACGGCTGTAATCAGTGCCCATGGTTAAAGGTGATACTTAGTGCTTGGTTTAATTTTGTTGTTGCTGCTGTTAGTTGTTGCATTGATGAAGCAACACACTGAATAACGGGACGCGATGACAGGATGGATGTGCAGGAAGGCGACCCCGGGCTGCACCGAGCGTCCCGTATTTATTGACAGCTCACTTGACAGTTAATGATTAGCCTCGCAGAGGCAACTCTCACAGCCAAATATGGTATGGGTCATTAACATAGTGCAACAAGTGGTACGTTTGACAGGTACAGGAAGTGGGCGACACCCCAAAACTCCGCCATTGTAGATGTGCTGCTCCTCATGTACGCACCCCCTCCCTGCTCACCTTCCGACCTCTGGGGTTGTTTTTCAACACCTCCCATTGTTCTCCCTAGCTGTGCCTTGGCTGATCCTGTTAGATCCAGTAAATCCTGATCTTTCTGGTTCTGATCGCCCCCAACCAGTGTGCCTGACCTGGGTCCCCTAGGTCAGCATGGCTTGCCATTACTTGTAATTTGCCACTAACTCTATAGGCGTGGATTGCCAGCGCCATTTCACTGAAACTATAACTCCCACAGTTAGTGGCTTGATCCTTTCATTTTTAAAAGTGTTGTTTCGAAAGCTTCCGTGACATCCTTTGAATTTAATAAAGAAAGTAATAATAGCAGCAGAATCAGCAAGGGAGTATCCATGGACTCAGCAGTGACTTATTTGCAACTTCTGTTCTCTTTGATTGGTAGATTACCTTTACCAAAGCTTTGCTTTTAGCACTTGATTTTCAATGTCAACACACAACAGTGGAACATATCGAGTCATAGAATTGTACAGTTAAACGGGACCCCAAGAGTCACGTAACCCAGCTCCCCGCAACTCAGGAATCTCAACTAGAGCATCCCTGTCAGATAGTCATCCAACCTCAGCTTAAAAGCCTTCAAGGAAGAAGAGTCTACCACCTGTATTGTGTATTCCCAAATCAGGCAGATCTAAGAGGGACAACACCATGTCATCCTTCTGAATGTGTAGCAAGGACATCTCAACTGTTATAGCAATATGCATTTCCTTGCCACATGGAAGTGTGTTGTGGGAGGAAAAGGCTGTCGCTGAGTCTAAGGAAGTGGCAGCTGTTTAGGCTCAGTGATATCTCCCACTCCCTCTCCCCCCAGTAGTTATTTAAATTAGATCCTACCTGTTCAGAAGTTGTGCTGCTCCTATTGTTGTCCTAGCAATGGGATCAGAGAGCCCTTAAAAGAGATGAATCAACTTCCCTGCCATTATCTTCAGCAAGTGAAGATAATAATAATAATAATAATAATAATAATAATAATAATAATAATAATAATACTTTATTATTGATACCCCGCCCATCTGGCTGGGTTTCCCCAGCCACTCTGGGCAGCTTCCAACAGAACATTAAAATACAATAATCTATTAAACATTAAAAGCTTCCCTAAACAGGGCTGCCTTCAGATGTCTTCTAAAGGTCTGGTAGTTGTTGTTCTCTTTGACATCTGAAGGGAGGGAGTTCCACAGGGTGGGCGCCACTACCGAGAAGGCCCTCTGCCTGGTTCCCTGTAACTTGGCTTCTCGTAGTGAGGGAACCGCCAGAAGGCCCTCGGCACTGGACCTCAGTGTCTGGGCAGAATGATGGGGCTGCCCAACAGCTCCCGTTTCAGGTGTGCACAGGTAGTGTGCTCCTCCGTGCTCCCAAATCTCAGCATCACACCTGCAAGTGACTGGTTCCATTCTAACCCACACTGGTCTGAATATCAAACACAGAAAGATAGAGGACCAGTATATGAAGCCGGCTTCCTGAAATTCCCACCTTCTCAAGCAGAGGTTGTCAATGTGGCACCCTCCAAAGGCTTTGAACCCCAACTCCCTTCAGCCCCACACAACAGGGCCAATGGTCAGGGTCCAGGGATGAGAGAAACTATAGTCCACTACACCTGTAGAGGACCACTTTGGTTATTCCTGCTCTCAAGTAGTTGCCTTGAGACCCAGACTGTCAGCAAATACCCCGCCTGGGGCAGTTTGTGAGACTGCCCCAAAGCCAGAGCAAAGCCGTGTGCACACATCCCCGGCTACTGGAGTAGTCCGGTGGCGCAGTCATATGTGATTGTTCCCCAGCATGAAGAACAACACACACAAGCCATGATTAAGGCTAAACTATTTATCGTAGGAAAAGTGCAGAGAGAATCTCTGCTGCCATCTCAGTAAGACAGAGCTGGCATAAAGCGTCCGTCCGGCATCAGCTCTAGCCAGAAGAGAGAGCACAAAGACTAGGATTACAATAGTACAGTGAAACATAAACATCACATTGTACAGAAAGCAGATAAGCTAACTTTCTCACCGGTCCAGGCATAAGTCATACCAGCCTTGCTGCAGCTGTTTGCCGCTCGGCTTGGACAAAAATCATAACATGGTGAAAAGTGGGGTGGGTGTGAAGTGTCCCAGAAACCATATTTACTTTTTTCCAGGGATGCTTTCCATGCTTCAAATCATGTGCTGAGCATGCGCCCTCTCCGAGCTTTGCAAACATTGGCAGATATGATTGCCAAGTATCTGCAAACGTTCGCACCTGCCCCTGGTCTTCAGCCTTTCACAGCAGCTTAATCTAGGACCATTTGCCTTGCAAACCTGGCATTGCTGAAAATCGAACTGTAGTTAAAAGTTATAAGATCAGGCTAGCTGTGCATTTCCCTTTACCTGAAGACATCTAATGCTACCTGGTGGCTTACAAAGGCCATGTTCTGATGTCGTTTTTTCCTTTTTCTCCCCTCTTCTTCTTCCAGCAGTGCCATGGCTTCTTATTCTGCCTCCTGTACCAATGCCAGCCCTGCTCAGGGCATGAATATGGCCAACAGCATTGCTAACCTGAGACTGAAGGCAAAGGAATATAGTTTACAGAGGAACCAGGTGCCAACAGTGAATTAGAGACAGCAGAGGAGTGTGGCCTCCGTTGCCGAAAGGAAAGCAACAGGTCAAAGGGCCGCCATCTTGCCTGGCAATTCGTCCATGCCCAGAAAGCCAGTCAGCCCAAACTAGGACTCAGTGTTGGGAATAACAGCAGGATCCAAAAATTAAAAGGGAATAGCTTCAAACATGACTTTTCTCTCTCCTGGAAAATATTGCCACTTAAAGTACCAGCAAGTCAGTTGTAGCTCAATATAGCACGAGCTTCTTCAGTGAAGGATGCAAGGCTTATAACTGCACTTAAACTTATCCATTTCCTTTCCCCCACCTGCCCCATGGACCATTAGTTTCTGTGCCAGCCACTCACCCCTTTTGTTCATAGGCCTTCTGGGGGAAAAAATTGGATTTCTGGAACCAAAGACCCCATTGTTCATCATTGCTTCCGTCACTCTAAAGCAATAGTGGATCACATTTAAAGTTGTGACTTCCAGCACACACCTGGGTGCCTTCGTGTTCAAGTCTTTATATCCATTGCCTGGAAATTATTTTTCTTCTTTACTTCTTCTTGTTAGTAATTTGAAGCCAATCTTGATTTAGAAGTGTGTGTGTCACTGTTTGTTCTGCCACAGTCTCTTTGATACTGTTATGTTGGTTGCAGGAGATTTAAAAACGCCAGATACGAAAGTATGTTATGTTGAACCAATTTTTACTGATGTAGGAATATGCAAGTTTTCAAGTCACACAGAATTCATTTTACGAGAATGTATGCGTGTGCACTTGTGGCCCTCCAAAGCCTGTGTATGCTTCCAGCTTCTTGGAAAAGAAGAGCAGAGTCCAGATTTGCAAGTGCTGTCCATGGGAATTAGTTTTCTGTTTAAAAAATTGGAGGCCTAATCTGGCACAGAGTTACACATGCTTACATCCCTGGATTTCAGTGGGCTTAAATGTGTGCACCTCTGTTGGATTGTGGCCCCACGTAACTTTCTTGCTACTTTTGTTTCAATGCCACATTCAACAGTGTTGTCCAGAATCATTTGATTTATATATACTGTATATATTTATATATATAAAATATACATGCAAGCTTTGTGAGTTTTCTTTTTTTTTTTTTATTAAACAAAATAAAATCAACTGAGAGAGCATTCTGGTTGTAAGTGGTCGTGCAGCAAACTGCAAAACATAGCAGGCTGTTCCCCTCTCCCCGAGACCCCTCTGCTCCTATCAACAGATACTTTTCTTCTACCCAAGGGGATTCCACTACCATCCTTTTAGGCCTATTTTGGAAGAATATTCGCCCTGGATGGAGGTGAGGACACTGCTGAAGGGTTGGGGGATCCCCCTCCTCGAGGAGAAAGGAGAGATGGCCAGCTGTGCTCTCAGCACCTATCCGAGAGTGCATTGCTCCACACCGTGAAAGGGCTGTAGTTCAGTGGACGAGAACATCTAGATATATAAAATCGTTCAAGTTGGATGTTTGTTAACAATCGCCTTTCTTCGTAACCCCTTGATCAATTCCATTCAAATTTGGACACAATGTTCCATGCCCATATGGGAGTGATCATATGTACTTACATTGCACAAATACCACACCTTTCCCAGGTAAAAATGTGATTTTGTGCAAAAAATATAGCGCCCTCCAGTGGATGTTAAACAGCACAGCACAACACACCTGTTTCTGACCCCTCCTCCTCCTTTCCCGACGTCAATACCACCATCCAATTGACGGACAGACTGCCCACAAACACTACTGCTGGCTCCGCCGGCGGGTATAGAACCACGCCGGGAGGAATCACCATTTTCCCAGTTTGCGACACTACCTCAACCGGCTGTAGAGAGAGGCCGGACGACAATGCCGCTACTCACGTTTCGGGCCAGATACCACACCTTCCACAGATACAAACGTGCTCCTATAAAAACAAACATACAGCCCACCACTACACCGCCAACAACATCGAAGAAGGCCATTGACAAAATCAGGACAAAGAACCTCATAGACTAAAATAGTAGTAATAAATGGTTGTAGAAACGAAGACAAAAACGGGAGGGGCAAACTGACTGAACTTAACACATAGACTGAACTTCAATGAGATAAGGTGTAAGTAAACATACACTTTCTCTTTCATACTGTATCTTACTTTTGTATTTCACCAAATCAGCCACAGCAAGGCGTGGCCGGGTCAGCTAGTGCTTTATATGTAGGAACCCTCAGACTGAATCCTTTTTTGCATCTGTTTAAAGTCCCGCTTGGACTACTGCAATGCGCTCTACGTGGGGCTACCTTTGAAGGTGACCCGGAAACTGCAATTAATCCAGAATGCGGCAGCTAGACTGGTGACTGGGAGTGGCCGCTGGGACCACATAACACCAGTCCTGAGAGAACTACATTGGCTCCCAGTATGTTTCCGAGCACAATTCAAAGTGTTGGTGCTGACCTTTAAAGCCCTAAACGGCCTCGGTCCTGTATACCTGAAGGAGCGTCTCCACCCCCATCGTTCAGCCCGGACACTGAGATCCAGCGCCGAGGGCCTTCTGGCGGTTCCCTCACTGCGAGAAGCAAAGCTACAGGGAACCAGGCAGAGGGCCTTCTTAGTAGTGGCGCCCGCCCTGTGGAACGCCCTCCCAGCAGAGGTTAAAGAGATAAACAACTATCTGACATTCAGAAAATACCTGAAGGCACCCCTTTTTAGGGAAGTTTTTAACCTGTGATATTTTGATGTATTTTAATATCTGTTGGAGGCCGCCCAGAGTGGTTGGGGAGACCCGGCCAGATGGGTGGGGTACAAATAAAAAAATTATTATTATTATTATTAAGGATCTTCTGAAGGACTGGGAAGGAAGACACATTTGTGCAAGCCCTTAGGGAGTCTCCCTTTCAGCCTTCTCAGATCCAACCTTCACTCCATCTTTTTAACATGAGACCCACTTTTATTCCACCCACCTTCCAGGTTAAGTCCATCCTTTGCTGTGGGCAAATCCCTCCAGGATGATCTGCTGGGGGCCACATGCTGGGGATGGGCAGGGCCAGAGCAAATAGTGAGTGGGAGCACGGACTTTCTGGAGCTCCCTTCCCTCTCCACCTCTGCTGGTGGAAGGGCAGGCTTCTTTCCCCAGAGGTGTGAATGAATTTGCTGCTCCAGGGTGATGAGCTGCAAGGGAGAACAGCAGTCAGCCATTTTTCCCCTTTATTGGTTCTCCAAAGGGGGGATTTTGGCAGGGGCAGCTATCAGCTATTCCCCTTTAGTTATATAAAGGAACATTGCCTTCCTTTGCACCCAATCACTCCTTCTGTTGCTCTGCTGCTGGTTTGTTTTGTTTTTTTTAATCAATGCCACTAGTTCAACCCATATTAGCACAGGGCACAATCCAGACCAGTTTCATATGTTGACGAAGAAGCCAGTGGCTCAGATTATGTTTTGACATCTCTGTGCTAACCAGCCCTTCCATCCTCCCCTGCCACCTTTAGAAGGTTTTGCTCCCTGACTCCCTGCCTTACTCAGTTCTGTAACTTTGCCTGTCTTTCGGCATCTCCTGACTTTTCCTACCAAGCCTCCGTTTCCCCTGCTCACCTGCAGTCCCTCCTTGGATCTCACCTTTCCCTCTGTGTAAGGTGACACAGACCCAGGTGGCGCTGTGGGTTAAACCACCGAGCCTAGGGATTGTTGATCAGAAGGTCGGTGGTTCGAATCCCCACGATGGGGTGAGCTCCCGTTGCTCTGTCCCAGCTCCTACCAATCTAGCAGTTCGAAAGCGCATCAAAGTGCAAGTAGATAAGTAGGTACCACTCCGGTGGGAAGGTAAATGGCGTTTCCGTGCACAGCGGCTTAGTCATGCTGGCCACATGACCCGGAAGCTGTACGCCGGATCCCTCGGCCAATAAAGCGAGATGAGCACCGCAACCCCAGAGTCGTCCACGACTGGACCTAATGGTCAGGGGTCCCTTTATCTTTACCTTTAACGCTTAATGGGTTATTGGGTGAAGTGTCCTGGGAGTCAAAGGTGGGGGCAGGACAGGAAATGTGTGTCAACCTGGGCCAGAGGCATCAGTATTATTTCTATGCTATGCTTCACCAGACCACATTGTGGCTTACAGTACCAATCCCTCAGATGCATTTCATAAAATATAGCACAGTGTCCCTCCTTTTTTATGCACATTCATATCTGAAGAAGTGTGCATGCACACAAAAGCTTAGATCAATAACAAACTTAGTTGGTCTCTAAGGTGCTACTGGAAGGATTTCCCCCCCCCCGACTACGGCAGACCAACATGGCTACCTACCTATTCATGATGATTTTCGTTCATGATGCTAGCAGGGCAGTCACATGCCACCCCACTTTTGATAATGCCATAGCTGTCAACTTTCGGATTTGAAAATAAGGGATTTTTTCCAAACTTTCAGATTTGAAAATAAGGGTTGCCGTGAGGGCGGTGCAATGGCACCAAGTAGCCTCACCACCCTGTGCTCCAGAGGCTGCGCGCGAACGGGTGAGCGAAAGAGCGAGCGCATAGACGGCAGGCAGGCTGTCTGTCTGGTTGGGCGTGAGGGTCTGGCTGCACAAGGCATGCAAGCTCCACCCCCAGTCGGTCTCAGACTCCTTATTGGCAGCCGAGCAACGCAGCTGAGGAGCCTCCCTGGCCAGCAGGGAGGGAGAGGAGCTGCTTCCTTTGAATTCCGGGAAATTTAAGGGATATCAACAATCCGGGATAGCAGCGGGAAACGGCATTGGAATAAGGGAGTTTCCCACCAAAAAAAGGGAAGGTTGACAGCTATGCACATAGATAGCAGTCAAGTACAACATTCCTAGAGTGGACATGAATGGGGATGTTTGCTCCAGTCAGTAGGAAACTTCCTGTTTCCTTCTGAGCTGAGACAAACTTACTCTGCATATGACTAGAGGTGGGCGTGACCTTACCTGCCCATGGTTTTCCCAGTAGTGATCTATGGAAGTGAGAGCTGGACCATAAAGAAGGCTGATCGCCGAAGAATTGATGGTTTTGAATTATGGTGCTGGAGGAGACTCTTGAGAGTCCCATGGACTGCAAGAAGATCAAACCTATCCATTCTGAAGGAAATCAGCCTGGAGTGCTCACTGGAAGGACAGATCCTGAAGCTGAGGCTCCAATACTTTGGCTACCTCATGAGAAGAGAAGACTCCCTGGAAAAGACCCTGATGTTGGGAAAGATGGAGGGCACCAGGAGAAGGGGACGACAGAGGACAAGATGGTTGGACAGTGTTCTCGAAGCTACCAACATGAGTCTGACCAAACTGTGGGAGGCAGTGGAAGACAGGAGTGCCTGGCGTGCTCTGGTCCATGGGGTCACGAAGAGTTGGACACGACTAAATGACTAAGCAACAACAACATCGTATCTCCTCTCAGTCTCCTCTTTCCCAGGCTAAAAATGCCCAGCTCCTTCAACCGTTCCTCATAAGTCTTGCCTTCTCCAACTCCTTCAAAACTACCCTGTTTCCCCTTTTTTAATATGTAGTCATAAAGTAAGCCATGGCAGGTTTTTTTTACCATTGTGAGAAGTAAGACGTACCCCAAAAGTAAGCCGTGGTACCGCCATTGTTCCCATTGCCTCCTCAGCCCCTCCTGCGTGCGCAGGGAGCCAGCGAACCAGTGAGAGGCACCGGGGGGGGGGGGGGAACGCGCCTCTTGCGGAGTTCTGCCCCGCCTGCTTAGCGCGCAGGGAGAGGTGCAGGGGGGAGACGTCTCTTACTGCCCCGCCTGTTCCCCATGCGCAGGGAGCCAGCAAACCAGCGAGAGGCGCGGGGGGGGGGGGGAACGCGCCTCTTGTGGAGTTCTGCCCTGCTTGCTCAGCGCGCAGGAGGAGGCTGTACCGTACCATACTGACGTAATAAAAATAAGACATCCCCGAAAATAAGCCACCCTGTGTTTTTTTGAGGGAAAAAATTATTAGACTGTGTCTTAAAAAGGGGGAAAGACGGTACAATTCAGATAACAAAGCAGCATGAGTTAGCAACAATTAGTTAAAAAGCCAATCAGACTAAAGTTGTAACACTTTCACCAGGAGTCTAGATGAGATGAGAAATGGGACCATTATGATCTCCATGTACAGGTAGTCCTACAACTTCAGTGGCATGACAGAGAAGCTTCTCCTTCACATGCCCACCAACTACACCTTTGTTGGTGAGGATGGGACACACAGATCAGAGACTCCTTCAAAAGCTTGAGTAGATAAGGTAGGATCATGTGGGAGGAGATCGTTCTTCAAACAACTTGGTCCTTTCAGGTTTTCAAAGGTACTCAGCACATCTCTGGGAACTGGAAATGTAAAGGGACTTGCTAATGCAAGTTAGGAAGGATATTATTAAACAACATATCCTCTCCTGCCTCCCTGAACATTCCCACACAAACAATGTTAACAGCCTTCCTTGTACCTATATGTCTGAAATTTGGCAGCCTCCATTCACCCACAGGGGCACATGATGCATGCGGATTCCATGTACAGTAATTCCTTCTGGAAATTTATAAGTCATAGAGCCATTTCTCCGTTTCCCCATGTAAGCTAACAGGAGACGTACAAAGCCTCAGATTTTCCAGAGCACAGTTCTACTGTAGAGCTGAGTCTAAAAGTGGATGTTTTCCAAAGCAGTCCAAACTGAACTGACCTGCTTTGTGAAGCAGCAAGGCAGAATTTGAGCTGGATCTGACTCCAGTGCACCAACCCCATTTTCACCCCCCTGCACGTGTGAACTGGGGCGGGGGGACTGCATTGTGTGAGCACAGACAGCCTCCAAGATCAGCGAGGGAAGATGCCAAATTCTCCTTGCTTTCCTGTTGCTGTTGGAGAGGAGCCTCCTGTAAATTGTCCTCAGAATCCAAGCCCTGGCATGGAAATATGAAGTTTGGAAAGTGGAAATAAACGCTGAGTGAGCACACAGTGAAAGCCTCATTTTCTCCACATCAAGAGATTACTTCTGCTCTGTCCTAAATTAAAAATGGATTTTCATTCGGTTGGAGGGTCAGGAGTCGGAGTCAAGTGTAGATCAGCGATAAAAACATGGTGCCAGTGAAGTTAACTCTTTTTATTTTATTTTATTTTATTTTATTTTATTCATTTTTGACAGGATAACAAAAACACATACCATAAAAAGAATATTTTTTTTTTTTACAAAATTCTTACATCTTCAAACATTTCCTCACAATATACTTAAGTTCTATTACTTAACCATTATTTCCAATTCAATTTCGTAATTCCGTTTTTCATACAAAGAAAGAACTTAATCTTATATGGACGTTGACTTCCCTAATCCAACACTCCTTTGATTCAAAATAGGAAAACTATATACATCAACCTTAACTCTCACACCCACTAATATACCCCTGATCTATAACATCTTAATCTTATAGCTTATTTTATCGCCATTATTTTAAGACTGTTCTACAAGAGTTATTCCAATGCGTAAACCGTGTTCAAGTCGCACCTCTTTGTCAAGTAACATAAAAAGCTATTCCACTCTTTATTCAAAACAACCAAACCAGTGCAGGCCTAGTAACTCCAGCACCTCGCATGTAATGTACTAAGAGAGAATATTATGAAAATGATCTACAGATGGTATCTAACCCCAGTCAAGCTTGCTAAAATGTATCATTTGCAGGATAACAAATGTTGGAAATGTAATCAGGTAGAGGGGACGTTCTATCACATGTGGTGGACCTGCCCAAAGATAAAAGCGTTCTGGGAGATGATATATAATGAAATGAAAAAAGTGTTGAAAAACACCTTTGTTAACAAACCAGAGGCTTTTTTACTTGGAATGGTGAACCAGGTGGTCCCCAAGGAAGACCAAATTTTCTTTATGTATGCCACAACAGCAGCTAGAATTTTAATTGCGAAAAACTGGAAGACACAGAACATACCTACAAAAGAAGACTGGCAGATGAAAATGATGGACTATATGGAACTTGCCGAAATGACCGGAAGACTCCGAGACCAGAGGGAGGAGACGGTGGGAAAAGATTGGGAAAAACTGAGAGACTATTTTAAAAAGTATTGTATGATTTAAGGACAATAATGATATAAAAGTTTGATAACATAAGAGACTGCAGATTTAATAGATAGTAGGTGGTATTAACGAAAGATGATAAAGGTTTAAGAGTACAGATTAAGGAAATAACATTAGTGTGAAGTATAAAGGATATTTAAAGATGTTAAGAGATTACTAAGATGATGTAAAATGAAACGCAGCAGGGGGGACGGGAGGAAGCCACCCTAAAGATGATATAAAAAAGGAGAGGAAAATATGATGTATGTTGTGTTTGGTGTTATAACAAAATATTAGAATTGATGTTAAGAAAAGGATGACTTTTTGTTTGTGTAGTAGTAAGATATGTTATGTTTTTGTTTTGAAAAACCCAATAAATTTTTTAGGAAAAAAAAAAAGTAACTCCAGCACCTCTTCCCAGTTGGTCTTGCCCCAGTGAGGCAGTTGTGAGGACTGAAGAACCCCCGCCTTCCCACAGCTTCCTAAGTCCCCTCCTCTCCAGAGTTTTTTCCAAGCAATCAGAGACTGCATCTGCGTGCAACCTATCCTCTCCTCTTTTCATTTCTCTGTGTGTTCAAGGAGACCAGCAGGAAGAGGAGCTAGCCGCAGCAGCAGGGGGACTATTTTCCAGGGTGTCCCTATTTTCCAGGGCAGTTCCAGATTTACAGTAGCCATCCCGGTTTCTGATTTGATCCCAGAGTGTCCCGCTTTCCCTTAGGATGTCCCTATTTCCATCAGAGAAATGTTGGAAGGTATGGAGTTATGCGACCCCCAAGCCAACCTTTAGAAGACAACTGAAGGCAACCCTGTATAGGGAAGTTGTTTAATGTTTTATTATGTTTTTATATATGTTGGAAGTGGCCCAGAGCGGTTGGGGCAACCCAGTCAGATGGCTGGGGTTGTGATGGCCTGGGATTCAGATGCTGAACCTGAGGGATCCCAGCCTGCACAGGATTCCCCGCCTCCAGAACCAGCAGAGCCGGGGCTAGGGCCTGAGTCGGAAGGGTCCTCACCTGTGCTGGATCCTCAGGTGCAGGCATCTGCTGAGTCTTCTCCGGCTCCTGATGGGATGGAGGACCCATTGCCTGCAGGTGCTCCACTCCCAGCCCCATCAGGGGAAGCTGAGGTTGCCTCTGGGTCCGGTAACCCTCCAGCCTCTCCTGAGCTGCAGAGAGGCGAAGGGGACTAAGTTCCCGCAGGAGGAGTGCTCGCCTCCAAGCCAGGAGAGGTGAGTCACCAGAGGATCGGAGCCGCCCTATGCCTCGGGCCAGATAAGAGCCGGCCAGCCCCAGCCCCAAGTTGCAGGAGCAACATTGTTGGTTGCCAGTTCCTGCTTGCACCCTGTCCTGCTTTCCTGCCTGAGCTCCTGACCCGCCCTGGTTCCCTGCCTGCCTACCTGTTCCCGACTACGGTGACTACGGACTGCCTTTACGTTGTACCTCTGACCACGGACCGGACTTGGACCTCACCTTTCGGGTAACCCACGGGACCAGCACTGGGGTATAGTAAATAGTAAAATTATTATTCTTGTGGAATAGGACATCCCTATTTTCATTGGAGAAATGTTGGAGGGTATGGAGTTATGTGGCCCCAGAGCCAAAGAGATAAGTAACTCAATCAGATAGGTGGGGTATACACATTATATTATTATTATATATGATGCAGGGGCATAGCAAGGGGGCGGGGGGGGCGGGCCGCCCCGGGTTCCACCCCAGAGGGGGGTGACACTTTTTTTTAAAAAAATATTTTTTAATTTCTTTTTAATTTTTTTTAAATTTTAACTTCATTGAAAACAAGAGATAATAGACACACACACAACCCCCCACACCTCACAAAGTGGCACCATCAGAGGGGGGTGACACTTTTTAATTTTTTTAAAATTATTATTTTTTTAATTATTTTTTATTTTAACTTTATTGAAAAAAAAGAGATAATAGACACACACACACAAAACCCCCACACCTCACAAAGTGGCACCATCAGAGGGGGGTGACACTTTTTATTTTTTTTTAATTTTTTTTAAATTAAAGTGGTGGGGGGTGACAAAAAAAATTCCGCCCCGGGTACCACCTGGGCTTGCTACACCTCTGATATGATGTCCCTATTTTCATCAGAGAAATGTTGGAGGGTATGGGTCTCCTAACAACTCTCAGGACCCTTAACAAGCACCAGTTCCCAGAATTCCTTGGGGGAAGCCATGACTTTAAAAGTTGTAGAATGCTGCTACTAACATGAGTCTGACCAAACTGTGGGAGGCAGTGGAAGACAGGAGTGCCTGGCGTGCTCTGGTCCATGGGGTCACGAAGAGTCGGACATGACTAAACGACTAAACAACAACATGACTTTGGCTATGCCGTCATGGGTCGTCTGTTTTTGGGACAGGGGCCCGGTAGGAATTTTCCCCATTTAGCTGATTGGCTGTTGCCACTTGGGTTTCGCCTGCCGTGTAGTAAATCGTCACAACTTTGTAAGGTTTGGCGGTTAGGCCTTGGTTCAATGTGGAAGGGAGGTTGTCACACCTGCCCCACCAATGCGCGAAAGGGGATTCCGTTAAAGTAATCCAGGGGCTCACCTTGCTTTTGTCCGATCTCCTTCCTGGGGTTAGGGCCACGCCAGAGCCCCTGGAAGCATTTGGGGTGAGCTTGAGTCTGAGACTGGTCCAATGCTCCCCCAGGATGTTTACTCTTACTGACCTCTGTCAGTGTCCAGTTGTCAGTGCTGCCCTGCCAAGGTCAGGTGCAGCTAGTTGTGAACCAATGCCTAAGCAAACCACTCATGATCTGTAATCAATAAAGTTGTGGCCACTCAGCCGCCCCACAGCTGGGAGGGTGGGCAGCAGGCGGACTGTTTGGGCAGCTGTTGTGTAATGATTCAAAGGAGAGTAGCTCCTCCACTGCAGGTAACACCTAATCCAGCACCTGCCACACCTGTTGTCAGGAGATCAAGTAGAAGTCGCAGCACCCCACAGTATCGAAGGGACTACGTGTGCTGTGCTCACTAGGGGGGAAGGGGTGTTGTGTATTGATTCAAAGTGTTATCATATCTGTATTACTATTGTCTGTAATCACATTAGGGTAAAGTAACTGCCTTCCTGTCCCAGAAGGAACAGTTACTATTGGTGCATTCAAGTTGCTGCGTTGGGATCCTCAGTCTTATTAGTTCCCACCAAAAAGCAGCTGTGTGATTGCTTGAGATTGTTCCCTCCAAAATGTATCTTTTCCTAGCCAGTCCTCTGTCCCTATAAATGTAGCTTCCCTACCCTCAGTTCCCCCAGTCTTGCTTGCCTGAATAAAGAGTTGTTACATGAAGAAGCTGTCTCCTGCCTGCTATGTCAGAAAGCTGAAATCACTTGCTGAAATCATTAACCCACTCTACAACAGCAGCGAAGAGCCTGCATGTGCCGCAGCCACCGCATCTCTCCCAGGAGAGACGCGTGGCTCAGGCGCGCTGCAGGCCCCGCGGTGAGTGCCGCCCGGCATTTAGTCACCCCCCTCAGTGGTGACACCCGGGGCGGACCACATTTACCGCACCCCCTTCCTCCGCCACTGCTGGGGAGGCCTGAGTTGACGAGAGCTTCCCCTCGATGATGCGATCCTAGCCCTCAGGAACGGCTCCAACCTCCAGACATGGCAATAACCATCCTCGTCCTGATTTTTAAAAAATAATAATAAATAAGTATGTTTAACACATCACAATAAAGGTAAAGGGACCCCTGACCATTAGGTCCAGTCGTGACCGACTCTGGGGTTGCGGCGCTCATCTCACATTATTGGCCGAGGGAGCCGGAGTACAGCTTCCGGGTCATGTGGCCAAGATGACTATGCCGCTTCTGGGGAACCAGAGCAGCGCACCTTAAACTAAATTCCGTGTCAATTGTGTCTTTATTTATTGGGGGAGGTCTTGGGATCTTAACACGCAACCAGAGGTAGCACTGTATAGCGCAGATCAGGCCTGACTCCTGCCACGAGGCAGGATGAGGCAGCCACCTTGGGTGGCAGAAGCCCCTGAGGCACTGGTGGAGAAGCAAAACCACAATTGGCACCAATTTCCAGGGAAATCTCATGAAACACGCAAAATCTCACAAGATTTTGGCAAGATCTCACCAGAAATCAGCACTGGCGCCCACACCACTTCTCTGGTGGTGGGGTACAGTGGAACTTCCCGTTTCACCTCAAGCGGCAAAACGCGACACACACCCCTTGGTGCAGACCAGGCCGCAGCATAACTTTCCCACGTCTGTTAAATTACAAGTCCCGGTAATGAAAAGCTCCCTCTCTGGGGAGCAGAGTCCACCATCAAGTATCACTCATTCTGGCATAGTTTGTAACACACGATCAGTCCTTGAATGGTTATTTGTTTTAATTTATCTTGAGTGCAGATTTGGAGTTTGCTTGTTATAAAATCTGCCCATCTACTTTCTTTTCCCTTCCCCTTTTTATATTTTTTTTAAAAAATAATGGGGCTAAGCCAGGCATCCCCAAACTCGGCCCTCCAGATATTTTGGGACTACAACTCCCATCATCCCTAGCTAACAGGACCAGTGGTCAGGGATGATGGGAATTGTAGTCCCAAAACATCTGGAGGGCCGAGTTTGGGGGTGCCTGGGCTAAGCCAAAAGGTGACAAATCATTGTAAAACTGGTGTTGAATATCTATCCTAAATGTCTTCTGGGGCTGCAGGAGAGAACAATATGACAAGGCTGATTAGTATCATTCAAATAGGCAGAGTCTAAACTTAATGGGAATCATATATGTACATTCCTTCTAAAATCTTGACTCTAAAAAATGACTCCAAATGGTCACTTTACAAAGCACAGTGAGGAGAGTGCTCAGAGATCAGATGCGTGAACCCCCTCTTTGTTCGGGGTCAATTATGTTCAGGACGCAAAATCACAGGACATACGGTAATAGGCACAGCCTAGTGTGACAAATATACTTGTTTGTTCTTCTGTTGGCTTTGTTGCCTCTGAGTTGAAATGAAGAAGAACAGAAGTTTGGGGGGGGGAATAGCAGGAGGAGGCTGAAACCATTCCAGGCGCCATGGTTTGGCATCTACTTGAGACTCTGGGGTGGGTGTATTTTTAACTAACCCAGGTCTCTGGGCCTGTATATCTGTCCTCACCTCTGGGGCCAATGGAAAAGTGTAGAACATTTATACAGTACTGGAGATTAGGAAACAAAATGTGGCTCTAGCGTTGCTTCAACATGTTCTGGAGATGCTGAGATGGTGCCAAACTGCCAATTACCACCTTGGCTGAGTTCCTGAGCACATTCTCTGCTAGGCTGAAGTAGTGCTGCTCTCTGGAGCACATCAGGAGAGCTCTAAACCATAATATGAAAAGAAACTTTGACTGCCATATTGAGTCTTGTCCTCTTACTGCACAAAAAGTATTGTATCGGCTTTTATTTTACAACACATTTAGAGGATGATCCTCTATCCTCAGGGCAGTTGGCTGGCTTCATGTGAACCAAGTGGGTCCCCCCCCCCCCGATACGGAACAAAGCATCTCAAGAATCTTAGTTTGTCTTTTAAAGAACATTTCTGGTAGAAATGTGTGTCCATTTATGTCCATGGACTGCTCCACCATATCTCTCTGCCTTTATTATATTTTTGTCTGTGGTGTTTAGTTTTCCAGGGTTGTCACACCATCTTCCACAAGGATCTACACAGATATATATATATAAAAAATGCCATGAAAGAAAACGCTATTAAAAATACAACTCCCAGTGGAAATTTCCATTGACTTCGGATTGCTGCTCTACAGTGCTACATCTGGTGCCACATTTTTATAACGCAATTATAACGTTATAAATTGACCTGTGTAGCTGAGTCCAAGGACTGCTCCAATGTTTTTAGATTATCTCCCCACCCTACCCTCACCCTTCATCCCTGGAAATATTCCCTAAAGAGCCACCTCCTTCCTCAAATCCCTTCTCAAAACCCTCCTGTTCCTTGAGATTTACCCCCAGATCCTCAACCCCAACTGTAACCAAGCAGAAGAATGTTCCATGATATTTCCTCAGAGTCATCTTTCACTTCTTCTTCCCCACTTTTCAATCAAAATTGCAACCACTTGGGGGTCAGGGACCTGCTGTTGCTTTTGTTGTTAGCATGTGTATACAATGTACACATCTCACCCTCTTGAGTCTGATCCCTGACATCCGCAGCTCCTTCTGGTGTCACATTTTAATAACGTATTATGAACATTAAACGTAGGATGTCATGTGTCCATCTGCGTTATGAAAACCATTCCATAACCCTTCCTTAATGTTAAAAACCATGAGGCTCAGAGATCTGCACTGGGCTCAGAGATCTGCACTGATTTGCTACCGGGCCAGGTTCAATGTGTTACTGTTTGTACAAAGCCCTTGACAACATGGGTCCAGTTTGCCCGTGAGATCATCTCACCCCACTGGTACCCTCTTCGTGAGAATGCTCGGGGAGGCAGGAGATGATATATTGTTTCTTAAAATCCTTCCTAACTTGTGCCATCAAGTTCCTTTATATAGCAGAGTGACGTTCCCCCTTTTTATATGCACAGCAGATAGCTGGTTGCAGGCTCGTGTGAGCCTCTCACTATTATACAATTCAATCTGTCTCAGATTGAATTGTACATTCCTGGTAAGTTCCCTTGAATCCCTCTGAAAAGAATAAAGACGCGGCAATCTTATTGAAAGTCAATAAAAGAAGTTTACTCACATCAGTTCACAGTTGGATTCCGGAAGGCAGACTTAGTTACAGTGATCCCTCGACTTACGAATGCCCTGACTTCCATATTTTTCGAGTTACAAGGGATCAAAGCGGCCGCCGCTTCCGAATTTTTTCGACTTCCGATCGGAAGCCGCGGCCGCTTTAGATAGGGATTTTTCGACTACCGAAGATTTTTTCGAGGTACGAATGCGTACTGCAACGCATTCCTATGGGGACTCGACTTACGATTTTTTCGAGTTCCGACGCTCGCGTCAGAACGGATTACATTCATAAGTCGAGGGTCCACTGTATGTACATGTGGATCTACCCCATATGGGGGAATAATCCCAGTGCTTCTGCTAGCTGAGAGCTAGCAGAGCAGTCCTAGCTAAAAGCTGGTCGAACGAAGAAGGAAGTCAAAAAGAGAGAGGGGTGCTGCGTGACTCATCCTTTTGTTACCTGGACAGGTAAGGTCATGCCCACCTTCTATCACATGCAAAAGGAAGGATGCTCCAGTCAGGAGGAACAGGAAGTTTTCGACTGGCTGGACCAAACATTCCCTCGCATGCCTTCTCTGGCATTACAAGGAACGTTGTACTTGACTACCTCTCATGGGTCACATCCCACACTCTTGACTGCTTTGATTGTCGAAATTGGCACTGCTACAGGTGCCACATAAGACCTGTTCCACATTCGTCATAACTCGATTGTTTGGTCTGGCAGCGACTACACTTTGGAACTCCCTGCCTGTCAAGATCAAGCGGGCCTCTTCATGGTACTCTTTCAGCACCTGCCAAAAACATTCCTTTTCAGACAAGCTAAGAAGCTTAGATAGTTGAGGTAATTTTAATCCGTTTTAGTATTTTAACTTCTGTATGCTTTAAAGTAGGCGTGTGATTTCCCACCCTCGATTTCACAGTTTTGTCTTTTGTACACTGCTTTGAGTTGTTTTACAGTCAAGCGGTGTGTAATTTTTTATGGAATAAATACATATGAATTAAATCATGTAGTCATTTCCTAATTTCTTATGAAAATCACTGGGAAACATTTTTTTTTTCATTTGCTGTTGCATGAGATTTTTCAACTGTTCTTATATGTTCTTTCAATGCTGATTTCAAATCTGAAGTCGGTTTTGTTCTGTAAGCTTTAGTTTTTTTGCAATTCGTGTTTTTCACTTTTCACCATAATCTTCGTTTTTCACAATGCAAGAATTCGATATTTTATTAAACACATAGCCAAAGTAGTACAATATGAGTATAAATGTAAGTGACTTATATAGCATTGCACATGACATGTATAGCATTGAAAACGACATGTATATCTATGTACAGTTGGAGGTATACAAAAAAATATACCAGTATTCCCTTGGGATATACACAGTATCTGCAAGCTGTTGTTATTCAGGTAAGAATTTGCGCTTGTAGCTCTTGCGTTTGTGGACTTGTGAAATCAGCATGTCAAAATTAGGTTAGAACAACTGCAGGTGTCAATGCAACCAAAATTTTGTTCTCCAGTGTTGTTGTACATCAAAGGCATGGTTGTCTTGCTTGTACATTATGTTGTAACATGGGGTTAATGATTTCAGCAAGTAATTTCAGCTCTCTGACATAGCAGGCAGGAGACAGCTTCTTCATGTAGCAATTCTTTATTCAGGCAAAACAAGACTGAGGGAACTGAGGGTAGGGAAGCTACATTTATAGGGACAGAGGACTGGCTAGGAAAAGATACATTTTGGAGGGAACAATCTCAAGCAATCACACAGCTGCTTTTTGGTGGGAACCAATAAGACTGAGGATCCCAACGCAGCAACTTGAATGCACCAATAGTAACTGTTCCTTCTGGGACAGGAAGGCAGTTACTTTACCCTAATGTGATTACAGACAATAGTAATACAGATATGATAACACTTTGAATCAATACACAACACATTATTCCTTATTTTAAAAACCACAGGCCTACCTTCATTGCTCAGTACCTTGCTCACCGATCCTTCCCCTGCCCTGTGATCTGTGCAAACTATTCACAGATTTTGTAGTTTGTTTGGGACACTGGCTATAACAGTAATTTTTAGTTTGGGGATGGAAAATCATAGGCATTTGTGCCGTCTAGTTTCTAATGCTCCAAGTGGAAGTCATTTGGAGTTGTGCAGGCAACATCTGCAACAGGTTCTTTGTGTCCAGAGGTTGCGATGATATACTTCTAAAATGTATAGTTTCTTCTAAGCTCCTACAGTTTGTTGTTGAAAGAAATACTTTTGGCCAATCTGTTCTGTCATCAGACATTTCAGACATTTACATCAAAGCCTGAGCTATTTCCCTGCGACTGCAGAAGCTTTCAGCTAACACTTTCGTGCAGGAATTTGCAAAAGGCTCCGTTTCTTCTCACCAGAGAGAAAAGCCGAGTGTGAAAGGCGATTGTTTGACAAGGAAGAAGGAATAGGCGGGGCTGCAGCCTCGACATCCTTCATCAAATCTATTGCTGGAATGAACTGGAAGAGTACTTTGTTTGGAATACAAGAGGGAAAACATTCCAGAAGAAGGAAAAGCAATGCATTTTAAAATTATTACATCCCGTACCTGGAATGCAGCCCATGGGAGACAGCGATTTGCATTGGAGAAGGGGGGAAGGTGAGAGAGTCCAGGACACTGGTGGGTGTGTAAGTGTGTGAGAAAAATGCTCCGAGTGGACAAGGGAGGGGTTAACATCTTCCTCACCCCTTCCCCGGTGCAAAGCGCTTCCTCTCCAACCTGCTTTGCAACAGAGAAAGCACCATTTGGGCCTTTATTGCAATGCACACAGCTGCTGCTGCTGGTGCGTCCTGCACACTTTCGCTCAGAATGCCTAACCACAAGGCATGGATGGGTTTGATCTGGGAGAAATTTACAGAATCCTGGGCACAGCCATTATGTTAAAGTTTTATAGAAACTTCTATTGCATATGCCGGGAATGTCCCATGCCAAAAACAAACACACACACATTAAAAACCACACACACCCCAAATCGAGAAGCCAGCAGCAAACAAACTGGATGGTTAATTAACATAAATATGAATTTCAGCCCCTCCCCTGGTTTTCCTGGCTTGGGGTCACAATGGTGCAGGAACAGAATATTTTTATAGTATTAGGGTTGTGCTGCAATGGCCAACATATATTGCATTCCTGTTTGCAGCATAGCTGTCAGCCCTCCCTTTTTTTGCGGGAAACTCCCTTATTCCAATGCCGTTTCCCGCTGCTATCCCAGATTGTTGATATCCCTTAAATTTCCCGGATTTCAAAGGAAGCAGCTCCTCTCCCTCCCTGCCGGCCAGGGAGGCTCCTCAGCTGCGTTGCTCGGCTGCCAATAAGGAGTCTGAGACCGACTGGGGGCGGAGCTTGCATGCCTTGTGCAGCCAGACCCTCACGCCCAACCAGACAGACAGCCTGCCTGCCGTCTATGCGCTCGCTCTTTCGCTCACCCGTTTGCGTGCAGCCTCTGGAGCGCAGGGTGGTGAGGCTTCTTGGTGCCATTGCACCGCCCTCGCGGCATCCCTTATTTTCAAATCTGAAAGTTAGAAAAAATCCCTTATTTTCAAATCTGAAAGTTGACAGCTATGGTTTGCAGGTTGCAAAAATGGAGGCTATTTCTCTGAGGCTGGGGGCTACAACCTAGTAGTTCGAAAGCACACCAGTGCGAGTAGATAAATAGGTACAGCTGTGGCGGGAAGGTAAACAGCATTTCCATGCGCTCTGGTTTCCGTCATGGTGTTCCGTTGTGCCAGAAGCAGTTTAGTCCTGCTGGCCACATGACCTGGAAAGCTGTCTGTGGACAAACGCCAGCTCCCTCGGCCTGAAAGCGAGATGAGCGCTGCACCCCATAGTCACCTTTGACTGGACTTAACCGTCCAGGGGTCCTTTACCTTTACCTTTTACCTTTGTCCTGCCTACCTCTCCCGTATCTTCTCTTGGAAATACAAACTCCAGCAGGTAGCCAAGATCACTGGAGACTGGCTTGGCTACGTGATGGATATTTTGTTTTGTTTTGTTTCCAGAAGGGGGTTTTCTGTTTGCTTATGTGTCCCATTATGTTTCTATGCAACCTGAGATCCTTTGCCCGAGGCAAAATCCTAATCTAAGTTTCCAGAAGCTTCTTCCATTACCTTCTGAATACTTAAATGGACTGCAGACTTGTCTCTTTCTATTTTAATCATCATTCCCTCGATGCAGTGGTAGAGGAAAATCTCCGAAGTCAATGAATTGGTATGATACCCTAAAGCTTCTGAAAGCTAGAAGTTCCCAGGCAGAATATGAGAAAAAGAGCCTTCACGTTTCAGTAACTGTATTTCTATTTTATATAAAACTAGCCATATAAATAATATGGAGCGGGGAAACGGAAACCTCTCCAGAATCATAGGCCCATGTGTTTTTCTTCATATAATGACATGGGATGAAGATTGGATGCCAAGTAACAATTAGAGAATCGTGGTGATTTTTCTCTTGCCCATTTAGTATTCCAGCTAACCAGAAGGTTTGAAATATAATAAGATATTCTAGGCTTCAGGACATTCTGAAATATAATATATTTAGTTAGTTTCTCCTCTTGTGATCTCACTGCTGCCCAGTTCCCAACACACACACACACACACACACACACACACACACACACACACACACACACACCATCCCTCTTTAGAGCTGCATCAATAGGAGTATAGCATCTAGATCAAGGGAAGTAATAGTACCACTGTATTCCGCTCTGGTCAGACCTCACCTGGAATACTGTGTCCAGTTCTGGGCACCACAGTTCAAGAAGGATATTGACAAGCTGGAACGTGTCCAGAGGAGGGCAACCAAAATGGCCAAAGGCCTGGAAACGATGCCTTATGAGGAACGGCTTAGGGAGCTGGGTATGTTTAGCCTGGAGAAGAGAAGGTTAAGGGGTGATACGATAGCCATGTTCAAATATATAAAAGGATGTCATATAGAGGAGGGAGAAAGGTTGTTTTCTGCTGCTCCAGAGAAGCGGACACGGAGCAATGGATTCAAACTACAAGAAAGAAGATTCCACCTAAACATTAGAAAGAAGTTCCTGACAGTAAGAGCTGTTTGACAGTGGAATTTGCTGCCAAGGAGTGTGGTGGAGTCTCCTTCTTTGGAGGTCTTTAAGCAGAGGCTTGACAGCCACCTGTCATGAATGCTCTGATGGTGTTTCCTGCTTGGCAGGGGGTTGGACTGGATGGCCCTTGTGGTCTCTTCCAACTCTATGATTCTATGATTCTAAGAGGTTCTCAAAGGAGTTCAAAAGAGTATCACAATACAATCATGCTCAAGTGTAGTGAAGCAGGGGATAGGAAACTTAGGTTGGAACAGTGTCAAATCCACTTTGATGGCACAATATGAACTTGCCGGCTGGTGACCGAACCCTACCTGCAAAAGCGCAACAATCTAAAAGTGGCCTAAGTATGAGGATGGAGACTGCGGACTGCATTAGCCTCTTGCAGGTATCAGGTTACACCAAGAAGCAATGGCAGATCCCCATTCTGGAAAAGAAAGCCCTGCTGTTACCCAGATGTGACATTTTAAAGAGCACAAGAAGATCCCTGCTGGATCAGGGGAAAGACTCATATAGTCATTGAATCATAGAATCGAGTTGGAATAGACCTAAAGCCCTAAGTGGCCTCGGCCCAGTATACCTGAAGGAGTGTCGCCACCCCCATCATTCAGCCCGGACACTGAGGTCCAGTGCCGAGGGCCTTCTGGCGGTTCCCTCACTACGAGAAGCCAAGTTACAGGGAACCAGGCCTTCTTGGTGGTGGCGCACACCCTGTGGAACGCCCTCCCATCAGATGTCAAGGAAGTAAACAACTATCTGACTTTTAGAAGACATCTGAAGGCATCCCTGTTTAGGGAAGTTTTTAATGTTTGATGTTTTATTGGCTGGGAGCCTCCTGGAGTGGCTGGGGAAACCCAGCCAGGTGAGCGGGGTATAAATATTATTATTATTATTATTATTATTATTATTATTATTATTAGTCATCTAGTGCAACACATTCTCTATTTTGCCTCAAGCAGCCATGCAGGGTGTGTTGCCTCTGCACTCAGCACATTATGAGATTATTAATTAATTAATTAATTAATTACAAGAGGACATTGCTCTTGTGAAACCTGGGATGTATTTGGGGGAACAGATACCGGTATCTCACATTTCACCAGCCCCTTATCTGGCGGAAATCCACTATGTAGAATACCGTAGGCTCCTTAAAGCCGCTAGGTTAAACGTTCTGGAATTGGCGGTTTTGTGGGGAAGGTTCAGGGGAGTCCCATACGCCCAGAGACTTTGCCCCTGTGCTCTGGGAGTGGTTGAGTCAACTGAACATATTCTTTTGATCTGCCCATTCTATGCAGATCTTAGACAAAAACTTGTAGCTCCACTCCTATGCCAACATAGCCCAGTAGACAGAGAAAGACTGGTTTTGTATTTGCTGAACAAGTTCACTGGAACAACAACCTTCTCGGTGGCCAAATTTCTTTTTTTGGCCTTTAAGCGTCGTAAGGCTAAAATTGAATGTATTGACACGGGTCTAAATGTATAATATACTTTTTGCTGTTTCTAAGTGTCACGCTTTCCCAGATGTTTAGGCGTTTTAACTTTTGTATGGATAATATGTGCTTTCTGACTGACGGTCGAATAAATTTTATTGATTCATTGAATTAATTAATTAAAGTTGTATACCACCCTTCATCCAAAGATCACAGGATGGGTCGCAACACCCCCTCCCCCAAATAAAAACAAGAACAAAAACAAAAACAAGCCAATACCCGCCTTCCCCCCAAACACATTTAAAAGGACACAGAATGTTAATCAGCCAACGAAAATGAAACACACCAGATAAATTGTAGTCTGGGATGCATGTTTTCTTTACTGGCTGTTGGTTCTGGGCAGGCAGCACTGCTGAGAACCTTCATTTAAATACAGAATTTCATGTGGATTTAAAAAAAAATGGCATGTTAACGTGGAAGCAAGGAAGAACAAATTGAGGAGACGACGCTTGCGAAAATGGCAAGGACTGGCCCTACAGCTCACACACAGTTCCCTAACCTTCTCTGAGCCCAAAAGGAAAGTGTAACATGAAGCTGTAACTGTGCTTCAGCTGGCAGGCCATTTCCCCAAGGATCTTCTCCAAACACCACAAATGTGAAAAGGTTATTAAAATAGGAACTTTCGTATTAGTGAAAATATGTTGGTTTATATTGGCTGCAGAGTGCAACTACATGCTTCCCATCACAATATGAAGACATGAACACCAGGGTTAGGAAATGGACCAAACAGTGTTCCCAAGAGCATCACTTTATACATTATGTATCTGGGGCGTGTATTTATGGTTTTTAAGTGTACACTTAAATATGTAACAGATGAAACGAAGTACATTCACCTGGAATCGACGGAATGCAGGCTTCATGGCAAGCCGGTTGGTGTGAAGGGAAAAGATAGGTATAAAAGGAGAATTCCTTGGATGCCAAGATCCAAGTTTGGGACAAGTACGCTTGGATGAGAGAACCCCACCAGAGATTTAAAATCACAAAACATGCAGCAAAGTAAAGTGTGGAAATACAGTCTGTTAGACCTTTTAAACATGCCATTGTGAGTCCCAGAAATTCCCTCTTCCCCTAGCATAGAAAAAGACTAAGTTAAAAATAGTTGACTTACAAACTCTCCAAAGGTCAGATTCATGGGCTTTTCCATACTGCATTCAGAAAAAGTTGCGCAGGCAGTAAAACTTGGCTTGGTTGCAGTGGTGAAGATTCCTAAATTATTGGTATAGGACATAGGCGTCATCTCTGGGGGGTCCTGGATACCAAGGCACCTACAAATTTTTCATTGAGGGTGCCTGGCTAACCAACACAACACGTCGCGTGTGTGTTGTTACATGATGCACCGAGGCCCGACGGGGCTCGTTGCAACCATGGGAGGATCTGACGGGGTCCGTCACATCGTGTGACATGCACGTGACACGTCTGGCTGCACACCATGTGATGTCATGCGTGTGATGCATGCGATGTCACACACATACACCAGGCATCCCCAATGTGGGGCGGAACCCAGCCCGCCTGGTATAGGAACACAAGAATGGCTTGTAAAAGCCATGCGGTCTCAGCACAGAGCAACCAGCTCAGACCTCTTTACACACCAAGCTTCTCAGGTAGACTGAAGGGGATCAATAGGTTTGATTACCTTCCTCCCAAGCTAAGGGGGAGTGACCTAGCTAAGCCTGGCAGGACAGCTTACTCTATGGCATCAACCCCTTCATGCATTAAGTAAACTTAAGCATGTTAGGTATATGAGGCTGGTTATCCCACAAAGCCTTGTTTTGTTTGTGCATAATTACACATAGGGACGTGGGTGGCGCTGTGGGTTAAACCACAGAGCCTAGGGCTTGCCGACCAAAAGGTCGGCGGTTCGAATCCCCGCGACGGAGTGAGCTCCCGTTGCTCAGTCCCTGCTCCTGCCCACCTAGCAGTTCGAAAGCACATCAAAGTGCAAGTAGATAAATAGGTACCGCTCCGGCGGGAAGGTAAACAGCATTTCTGTGCACTGCTCTGGTTCACCAGAAGCGGCTTAGTCATGCTAGCCACATGACCCGGAAGCTGTACGCTGGCTCCCTCGGCCAATAAAGCAAGATGAGTGCCACAACCCCAGAGTCAGACACGACTGGACCTAATGGTCAGGGGTCCCTTTACCTTTACCTTTAATTACACATAGAGTTCTGGTTCTTTGACACCCCCATTCCCACATGCTTGTGTATGAACAGAGATGCCTGCATTTTCCCCTGCTGCCAATGTGCTTCTTTCTATACTGCACAGTTTGCTTTCTCAAACTGAAAGCCGGAGCCTTGAAGTTCTCATCAATGTTTAGCACCTGGACAAAAGAAAAGACTGAACAAGACTGAAAAAGTGCACAGGTCAACTTCCCCACTATGAGATGTATTGCATTTCTGTTTAAACAATAGCAAAGGCTTCTAATTGCACCTACGCATATAATTGAGAATATGCAAAGGTTTATGCAAATCGGCATCCTTCCTTCTCTTCTTTTTGTGATGTGAAAGTGGTCGTGCTATGAGCATAGCTGTCAACTTTCGGATTTGAAAATAAGGGATTTTTTCAAACTTTCAGATTTGAAAATAAGGGATGCCGCGAGGGCGGTGCAATGGCACCAAGAAGCCTCACCACCCTGCGCTCCAGAGGCTGCACGCGAACGGGTGAGCGAAAGAGCGAGCGCATAGACGGCAGGCAGGCTGTCTGTCTGGTTGGGCGTGAGGGTCTGGCTGCACAAGGCATGCAAGCTCCGCCCCCAGTCGGTCTCAGACTCCTTATTGGCAGCCGAGCAACGCAGCTGAGGAGCCTCCCTGGCCGGCAGGGAGGGAGAGGAGCTGCTTCCTTTGAAATCTGGGAAATTTAAGGGATATCAACAATCTGGGATAGCAGCGGGAAACGGCATTGGAATAAGGGAGTTTCCTGCAGAAAAAAGGAGGGCTGACAGCTATGAGCCCTGCTGCCATTGTCTATTGATGGCAACGGGCCTGCAGATACAGGTCTCTTTTCTGTGCCAGTTTCGAAGCTGGTGCAGCAAAGGGTTTTTTCCCTTGTTCTCCTCCCCCTGTAACCTTTCTGCCCTTACTGCCATGAAAGGTGGGGCTGTGGGTGTGGATTTTGGCAGCTACCCCTCTTCATTACGCCCCAACATTGCCTGTCAGGGATTTGTATTGCCTCCCAAAGACTCAATGTCAAATTATCTGCCAAGAAACCCCAATACAGTTGCCACAGAACCACAGTGTACTGCAGAGAATTCTGGGAAATGTTTGAAGGTGCACATTCAGCCAAATGGGAGGCACGATAGCAGGGCAGGGAGAAAGGAGGGGGAGCTGAATTTCAGGGAAAGTGGTCAACCATCGCTGAGCCCTTAAATATATTCCACAGAATACAATGAAAAATATCCTCTGATTTGGAAAATAATGCCATAGTTGGAGGGAGGCATTGTTGCACTAGACACATTTCAGCAGGGGGCCGGTCCACGGTCCCTCAGACCTTGTGGGGGGGGGCGGACTATATTTTTGGGGGGGAAATGAACGAATTCCTATGCCCCACAAATAACCCAGAGATGCATTTTAAATAAAAGGACACATTCTACTCATGTAAAAAACATGCTGATTTCCGGACTGTCCGCAGGCTGGATTTAGAAGGCGATTGGGCCGGATCTGGCCCCCCGGCCTTAGTTTGCCTACCCATGGACTAGACGACCTTTGAGACCACTATCAACTTTCTGATTTACAGTTCAGCAGATCAGTTTATGATGTGAGGAAACATGATAACTGCCTGCTCAGAACCCTCCCTTCTTTTGGCTTATCATGTGCTACTTGCCTCCAATCATGTTTGGGAATAGTTAAGTGTCCATCTTGATTCATTTAACCCAACAGCCAGAGACTTTTTGCTGCGATGACATGGGATTTATGCCTTAATAATACAATAATGTTCCTTAAGTGTCAGGTGGTTCCTCAGGAAGATTTATGTCCCACGGCAATCTGAGAAAAGTTTCTTTGGCCCATGGGAGGCAGGGTTACAGCAGGCGTCTGGGAGAGATGTTGCGAGACCTGGATCTGATTGAAAATCATGCTGTCTCCAGAGGCAATGAGTGCAGGAACCGCTGGTGTTTTTGTACACTGATATGTTTCATTTGCTGAGTTTTCTGTTGTAGCTTGATTGCTATTGGGAGAGCTTTATTAACTATGCTAGTTACCGGTACAGAGCTCTTATAATGTGGTGAAGAAGAAGAAGAAGAAGAAGAAGAAGAAGAAGAAGAAGAAGAGGAGGAGGAGGAGGAGTTTGGATTTGATACCTGCTTTATCACTACCCGAAGGAGTCTCAAAGCGGCTCACATTCTCCTTTCCCTTCCTCCCCCACAACAAACACTCTGTGAGGTGAGTGGGGCTGATAGACTTCAAAGAAGTGGGACTAGCCCAAGGTCACCCAGCAGCTGCATGTGGAGGAGCGGGGACGCGAACCCGGTTCACCAGATTACGAGTCTACCACTCTTAACCACTACACCACACTGGACCCTTTTCATGAGAAACAAAGGCTGTTCCCAAAGCTTTGTGGAATTGTGGGTGTTTCCTTTTGCAATAGTTCTATTTACATACCAGGCTTGCCGATCAGAAGGTCGGCGGTTTGAATCCCCGTGACGGGGTGAGCTCCCATTGTTGGGTGACTTCCAAGAAGTGTGACTAGACCATGGTCACCCAGCAGCTGCATGTGGAGGAGCGGAGACGCGAACCCGGTTCCCCAGATTATGAGTCTTAACCACTGCACCACACAGGACCGCAAACCACAACACCCATAGGTCAAACCTTTCCATTGTCACAAATGCACCAAATTGTGTTATGTAAGCTACTATATTCCACCTTCCATGATCACATTTGATCAGATGCATCAGAGTTCGCTCCCCATCTTTATACCTGCTTCAAAAACAAACAAACTCTTATCCTGGATGAATACTCTTTTATGTGGGGGAATTCATGTTGTGCACGCTACCAAAGACATTTCAGCAGCATTTTACTACCATCTCTTAGCAAGTCTAACTTCCGTGTCCGGGACTTTTTTTTCCAAAGTGGAGAACGTTTGTCTTCTCTTCATTATATTACATGGAGATGAGATACAGCAGCGCTAGTGCTGAATCAAAGCTTCTGGATTTCATAAAGGTTTGTGAATTTTTGAGATCAGGGTGTAAATTGATAAGAGGTTTAGAAAACCAGTGCTTTTTTCTGGGGTGACGCAGGGGTACGCAAACCCCTAAACATTTTGTGAATCTTTGTACTTTTGTCCATTTACTGTATTTATTTTCCCCGATATGAACAATAAAATGGTGATTTTCTTGAGTCAAAATGAAAGTACATTTTTTAAAAAAAGAAAAAATGCACTGTATAAAACTATCCCTTATGCAGAGAAAGAGGGAATTTTTCCCCTCCTCACTCACTAGAAGATCCTCAGGGGTCCCTTCCAACGCTACAATTTGAAGACTCTGTGATTTCATTATACCAGAAATCACCCTGTCAAGGAAACTGACTAGCAGTAGATTCAGGAAGGACAAATGAAAGCGTTTCCTTCGCACAATATACGACCAATGATTGGAGCTCACAGCCGCAAGATGAGGTTGATGCCTAGGATGGCTTTAAACGGGCAGATTAATATAGCAAGGTAGATCTACCCATGGGACGCCGGTGGCGCTGTGGTATAAACTACAGAGCCTAGGGCTTGCCGATCAGAAGGTTGGTGGTTCGAATCCCCATGACGGGGTGAGCTCCCGTTGCTCGGTTCCTGCTCCTGCCAACCTAGCAGTTCGAAAGCACGTCAAAGCGCAAGTAGATAAATAGGTACCACTCTGGCGGGAAGGTAAACGGCGTTTCCGTGCACTGCTCTGGTTTGCTGGCAACATGACCCGAAACTATCTGCAGACAAACGCCGGCTCCCTCGGCCTATAGTGTGATGAGCGCCGCAACCCCAGAGTCGTCCGCGACTGGACCTAACGGTCAGGGGTACATTTATCTTTACCTAGATCTACCCACGGCAATTAGCCATAATAGCTAACCAGAACCGCCACATTCAGAGGCTGTGCACCCCTGAATATCATATGCTGGAGGCAAGTGGAAGATGAAAGCTGCTGCCTTTGGACTTTCCAGAAAGAAGCATCTGGCCCAGATGCTTGGAGCGCAAATACTACTGCTCTGGTAAAGAAGGCCCAGCAGAGAATTTATTTCCTCAGACTTTTAAAGAAGAACAATCTGAGTGAGAGACTGCTGGTGTCCTTCTACCGAGGCTCCATAGAGAGCATTCTTATATACCCTATATACTCGAGTATAAGCCTAGTTTTTCAGCACATTTTTTGTGCTGAAAAAGCCGCCCTCGGCTTATACTCGAGTGAGGCAGGCAGTGGCTCCTATGAAGCTTTCCCAGGTTTTTTGTGGTAAAATTGGGTGCCTCGGCTTATATTCGGGTCGGCTTATACTCTAGTATATACGGTACTGTATTTGTGCTTGGTTCTCCAGCTGCACAGCCAGGGAGAAGAAGGTACTTCAGAAGGTCATAACCACAGCCCAAAATATTATTGGTCATCCTCTCCCATCTCTGGAAGAACTATACAGTTCCCGTTGCCTTAAAAAGGTTAACAATATTTTAAAGGATCCATCTCTTTGCACCACTGCCTTCGGGTAGAAGATATAGAACAATTAGATCAAGAACAAATAGATTGAAGAACAGTTTCTACCCAAGAGCTATAACCATCTTAAATGCTGTAACCAGATAATATGACCTTGGAGAGCTGTGATGGGTGTATGTGTGTGTATGTGTGGCTTTTTTTGGTGTGTGTGTGTTTTGTGCTGTTTTTTTGTTTTGTTTTTTATTCCTTTCTGTTTTTTACGGGATGGCATGCAATTTTGTTGCACTTGTATAGCGTTGTGCTTGTACTTGTGCAATGACAATAAATTATCTTATCTTATCTTATCTGGCCCGTCACACATCCTATGTGCATATCCTACAAAAGTTAATACTTGTGTGGATGGAGCATGGCTATTTGAATGAGCGTCAAGGGAAGTGCTTAGATCTCCCGTTTTCTGCAGGGTTGCAGCGACAGCCTGCAGCACCACCCTGTGGACAAAGAACCAGAATATAGCAGGATGGAGAGGCCTGCGTGCTAAAATGCCATAGCTATGCTGAGGAAATCCTACCAGAGCTCCCCCGGGAGGGGGGGAAAGTCATATTACATCAAATTTACACTAATCCGGAATCTAACCCATCGGTAAAGGGGAGGAGACAATCCACAATAAACTCTTTTTTCTTTTTTTTTAAACTCAAGGAACTCATGGGGCTAAAGGCCGAATGGATCATAAGGTAACTGCTTATTGGTGCCGAGTCTGACAGGGTCTTCTCCTGCTTGTTCCACAACCTCTAGGCATAAATCCTTAGGGAAGGAGGAAACAACTGGCCCAGATTTGGAGTCAGGGACTGGGGTCCTCATGCAACAGCTGAGGCTCCTGTACAGCGAGGAGATCCATCGCCATCCCTTGACCTGCTGCCACTGAGGAGGAGGAACTGCTGCCACCACCACTTGTTCTCTTTCCTGGGGTGATGTTCTACAAGAGTCCAGTCATGCTGTTGCACAGCACCCTGTCATTTAAATGGGGAATGCACTGTCTTAAGCCTATGCGGCGCAGTGGTTCAAAGATTCCCTCCGGCGCCCGCCCCCCATTTCCCAGAGTTGCTGGCCTTTTTACAGCGCTGCTGGCAGCCAGTGTGGTGTAGTGGTTAAGAGCGGTGGACTCGTAATCTGGGGAACCGGGTTTGCGTCTCCGCTCCTCCACATGCAGCTGCTGGGTGACCTTGGGCTAGTCACACTTCTCTGAAGTCTCTCAGCCCCACTCACCTCACAGAGTGTTTGTTGTGGGGGAGGAAGGGAAAGGAGAATGTTAGCTGCTTTGAGACTCCTTTGGGTAGTGATAAAGCGGGATATCAAATCCAAACTCTTCTTCTTTGCTGGGCTGGAGGAGGTGAGCATCAGCTGGAGGGCACTCCTCCAGTGGGGAAGAGGTGGAGGCTCCGGGCGTGGCACTGCTTTGGTGCGGCAGGCGAGGGCAGTGAGCTGATGCCAGGAAGCGCCACGTCCAGTCTCCACTTCTTCCCAGGCGCCCTCCAGAACTCGGCGCGAACTTGGCGCCCTGGTGCCCCGCGCCACTTGCCTCTATGGGCAAGACGCCTCTTTGCACTGTAGATTGTCATCCTAGCGGGTCAGACCAGTCTCCCATTGGCTCACCTTTAATGCAGCCCAAATTTGCTCCCTGAGAGGTGAGGCCATTTCATGTTGCCTTGTGTTAGGGCTGTGGTTGGGGTTTTTTTGGGGGGGGGGAGCAAAAACCCACCCGTACTTTTATTATATTACTAGCTAGCCAAACTGCTTAGTTAAGAATAATATCACAGGGCCATAATTTAATTCCCATTGGACCCAGAAAGACTGAGCAAGTCTCAAAAATAAGTCCTTATATAGGAAGATCTGCTCAGAACTTCAGTACCGGAACAAATCACATTCTCCCGATGGCCAATCAGGAAACTTGCATATGGAAATTTCAGCCCTTTAGCTCAAACGTTGTTTCAAAGCTAATGACAAACAAAATCTATTTTTGCAGTGGCCTTGTTTAAAATATTTCTCCTTAATGTTCTGGCCGCAGCTGTAATTGAAAACAGCATTTGACGATGCCAGCACATATTTCTTTAATTATTTTGTGTGTGTGTTGTAGTGTAGTGTATATATGAATTATACCGTACCCACACGCTGTCTGCTTCAAATGGGAAGGCCCTCTCTGCTTGCGGTTATGGATCTTATGAAAAGCAGATTTGTCCTTAAGTAGGTTGGAATCAAAGAAAGAAAACATTTTTCTTTCTGTGACATTGTTGAAGCAAATTGGCTTTACAAATATATCCTTTTCAGATTTGTTTTCCATCTTGGGATATGTGGAGGACTGGGCTGTCTCAAAAAGGCAAAGACGCTGGTGTGTTTAGTATGCGGCAGCTAGACTGGTGACTGGGAGTGGCCGCTGGGACCACATAACACCGGTCCTGAGAGAACTACATTGGCTCCCAGTACGTTTCCGAGCACAATTCAAAGTGTTGGTGCTGACCTTTAAAGCCCTAAATGGCCTCGGTCCTGTGTACCTGAAGGAGCATCTCCACCCCCATCGTCCAGCCCGGACACTGAGATCCAGGGCCGAGGGCCTTCTGGCGGTTCCCTCACTGCGAGAAGCAAAGCTACAGGGAACCAGGCAGAGGGCCTTCTCGGTAGTGGCGCCCACCCTGTGGAACGCCCTCCCAGCAGAGGTTAAAGTGATAAACAATTATCCTACATTCAGAAAATTCAGGGAAGTTTAGGGAAGTTTTTAACTTGTGATTTTGATGTATTTTAATATTTGTTGGAAGCCGCCAGAGTGGCTGGGGAGACCTGGCCAGATGGGCGGGGTACAAATAAATTATTATTATTATTATTATTATTATTATTATTATTATTATTATTATGTGACATTTCTTCCAGGGACCCTGGTCCACATTACCTGATTGTCGGGTTTGGAGCCTTAGTGAAGCAGCATTCCTCTGTCATCGTTGCTACATCAGATCTTGTTCTGTTTGCAAGGCCACAGAACAAAAAGGAACAGTGCATAATAACAAGGAATATCTCCAAACTTCTATTTTTTTTTCATTTTCATTTTTATTTTGCATACATAAAGAAAAATAAACACACAAAGAAACATACAAACTAATACACAAACCTACAAACTAAGAATAAAATACGTCATTCTTATAATTTTCACAATATAATCTTCACACATAAACTTAAAATTTCATAGACAAATTAAGATTATTATTAGTAATATATATCCTTATATTATAAAAATGTCATTAACCATTCCTTTTGGAGAAAGAAACTAAGTTACACACATTATATATATGTAGCTGACTTCCCTATTACCACTCTCCACTAGCAATGTACATAATTATGACTAAAGAAAGATAATATAGACATTGACACTTCTTCTAAGAACCCTATATATTATACAAGAGTTGGTCCAACCAATGTTCCATGTAGGTGTAACATCTTCATTTTAGACGACAATAATTTTAGATAACATTCCTCCATCCTTCATTGAATGTGTTTTTGTTTTTGCCGAAATAAAATAAATTAAGATAATTCCAGGTCAAGTTTTAATCAGACTTGTCCTCAGCTCCCAGTTCAGCCGTTTCTGTCCCTGAGTGTTTTTTACCTCCAAACTCATTCCGATACGTTGAATATCTCCAAACTTCTAGTGTCAATGCAAGTTACTAGTCAGGAAATTTCCTACAAAAGAGACGCAATGCTAAAGTTATCCAATGCACTAGGAACCAATTGGTGAGTATGGTTCAAATATTTGCTGCTTCCTAAGGAAACAGTTGCAAAAAAAGTCGCAAGCATCTATGTGTTGTGCCACCACTTCCAGGCAGCGATTCATGGAGCTGCATCTGAAAAATCAGTACCGTACCTCTATTTGGAAAGGCATTTCTCAGCCAATACTTAATGTTATTTAAGAACAGTTTATTAAGACTTCCCATGTCAAAAAAAAAAGCAAAGAAACAACAAAAACTCAGAGCATACCTACACATTTGGTTACAACAATTGTAGGAGCAAAACAAGCAGACAACATAAAACCTCCCACAAATATACAATCCTAATGCTTATAGCCAGGGACCCAGGTGGTGCTGTGGGTTAAACCAAAGAGCCTAGGGCTTGCTGATCAGAAGGCCGGCGGTTCGAATCCCTGCGACAGGGTGAGCTCCCATTGCTCGGTCCCAGCTCCTGCCAACCTAGCAGTTCGAAAGCATGTCAAAGTGCAAGTAGATAAATAGGTACCGCTCTGGCTGGAAGGTAAACGGCGTTTCCGTGCACTGCTCTGGTTTGCCAGAAGCGGCTTTGTCATGCTGGCCACATGACCCAGAAGTATAATCCAATCCAAACATATACACTCCCCCCCATCATTTTAACACACACTTATTTCTTCCCTCTATCTTATACAATTCTAATAAGTCATTTCCTTCTTCTCTACTCCCCCCCCCCCTGACTTCCCCTTGTCATCCTCTCAGGTTATTAACCAATCCATTATTGCTACTTAATATTCCTTCTACTTATATTCTAACTTATTTTCACCTGTCCCATACTATTCTTTAATAATTTCCAATACAGAATGCTTAGAAGTGGATCCAAGTCTTCAAAGTGGGGCATTGTTTTCTCAAATAATCTCCAAATTTCCCCCAGCTTTGTTGGAATTTTTGGTTGCTGCGTCCTCTGATTGCCAGATCGAAGTAACTAAATAATTTTTCCTGCCATTCTTTAATTCCCGGAACCTCTTTTTACTTCCAATATGACGCAATCAGTGTTCTGGCCGCAGATGCAGCTCCTTTACAATTACCAGTAATAGGGGGAAATAAAGAAACCTCAGGGGCAAGAACAGCGAAACAGTAGTCCATCTTCTGCAGAGGACCCACAGTGGGTGAGCTCCTAACCACTCCAAACAACCACGTTTTGCCCTTCCAGCCTCTTTTGCCACTCCTATAAGAAGCAAATGACTCCTTTAGTATGCATGTGTGTGAAAGAATCCCTGTCTCCAACATCACCCATGCTGGCTTGCTCCATTCCCTGGCATCCATGCATGTATCACCGATGCAGGAAGACATCCATGCGATCTGTACATGCCTTGAATCAACATGCGAGTGTGGGATGTAACATCACTGTAGCAGTCAAGTACAACACTTCCTGTTTGCCCAGAGTGGACACACAGGAGGATGTTACTCCAGCCAGGAGGACTTCCTGTCACACCTGTCCGGAGCATCCTCCCCCTGCATATGACCAGGTAGATGGGCATGACCCTGTGAGACCCCATAAAGTTAAGATAGATAAGATTTATTGTCATTGTCCCCTTGCGGGAACAACGAAATTACTTGGTTGCTCTATCCACTCGGATAAGGCACTCCACATAAATTTAAAATAACTACAAAACACTAATTAAAACAGTACAATACAGTACAATATAACAAGTAAAATAAAATGACTTCAAAGTCCAGACTTTCCATTCAAGACCGAAATTGCTCTGGAGAAGAAACTGTTCCTGAGACGGTTTGTTCTCACCTTCATTGTCCTGTATCTCCGTCCCGATGGCAGGAGCTCGAAGAAACAGTGACCAGGGTGTGATGGATCTCCTACTATGTCCAGTGCCTTTCTGTGGCACCTGGTGGTATAAATTTGCTCTAAAGTGGCGAGTGAGCTGCCAATAATGCTCTCTGCTGTCTTAACAATTCTGCACAACCCCATCCTATCCTGAGAAGTACAGCTTCCGTACCACACACATAAACCATAAGTGAGCACACTCTCAATGGCACAGTGATAGAAGGCACTGGTCATGCAGCCATCTTCTCTTAATGCCATTCCTTTTCTCTTGGTGCTGCTCTTTTTGATGCTTTTGCTGTCAGCTGGCTCTCAGCCAGCAGCACATGGGCTCAATTCCCATATGGGAAGTCTGACCTGCTGGGAGCTGGAGGGCCCCGTTCCTGCTTCTCTCCACCTGGCCTAGGGTGGGGCCTGACAGGCTTCATAAGAACTGCTGCTGCTGCTGCCCAGGCATGGACTGGGGTATTTTGGGGAAAGTTTTGTCCGGAGTTTTTGCTGCTATTGATATTAATTTTTTGTATATTTATTTTTATGTGGAAATTGTTCAGTTTGGTTATGTAGTTTTTGATGTGTTTTATTTATTTTTATGACTGCTTTTCTATGTTTGTAACTATGTAAATCTTTTCTTATTGTAAGTAGCCTTGAGCATTGTTTCAACTGTGGAAAGGCGGCATACAAATAAAATGATGATGATGAACCCACACTCTCTTCTGTAACTACAAGCTAAAGCCTGCCTTCAGGATCATACTGTGAACTGAATGTAAGTAAACTTCTTATTACTTTTAAGAGAAGACTAGAGCTGGACCATAAAGAAGGCTGATGGCTGAAGAATTGATGCTTTTGAATTATGGTGCTGAAGGAGACTCTTGAGAGTCCCATGGACTGCAAGAAGATCAAACCTATCAATTCTTAAGGAAATCAGCCCAGAGTGCTCACTGGAAGGAAGCTGAGGCTCCAATACTTTGGCCACCTCATGAGAAGAGAAGACTCCCTGGAAAAGACCCTGATGTTGGGAAAGATGGAGGGCACAAGGAGAAGGGGGCGACAGAGGACGAGATGGTTGGACAGTGTTCTCAAAGCTACCAACATGAGTCTGACCAAACTGCGGGAGGCAGTGGAAGACAGGAGTGCCTGGCGTGCTCTGGTCCATGGGGTCACGAAGAGTCGGACACGACTAAACGACAACATTGTGTCTTTATTTTTTTTTAAAGAGGGAATAAAGGGGATTTACCAGGAACAAATCCGATCTGGACAAGCCAGACTGGATTGCTTAACTCAAGAGATTCAAACTAATCTACCAACTAGCTTCCTGCAATATACAGGGGAATGTACTCTCCTTTCCCACTATCCTCAACATTCCCCCAGTGAGCAGGACTGCACTGACTAGTGCTCCCCACCTTTGACATCACACATGGCACTTGCACATGGAGCGACGCTTCCTAGAGATGTCAGGTTCAATTTCTGGCATTTCTAGGAAGGCTTCCGCCCTGTGCAGGTGTCCAGGAGCAGTGGCAAGCTGGCCTATGCAATGCCAAAGGGGCAGCTGGTCAATACAGCCCCATTCGCATGTTCGAGGCAAATTTCTTCCGAGAAGGAGGCTATTGTCTCTACTCTTACATCCCACCTCCTTCCCGCATAGCCGAGCTACCAAGGATGATGGATCAGCATTTGCAAAGAACAAGCAGGGGAGTAGAACAGGAGCCAGCCTTTCTCCGCGCATGTACGTCAATGTTTTTACCGCTTAGATTTTGATAGGGAATTTTGTTCTGACTCCAAGAGTTGTTGTCAGCAAGCTGCATGTAAGCAGATAATAAAAATAGGCTTGTCGAAACAAAACGTTTATCTTATCAAAGGAGGTTTTATTGCGAGTGTCAAATCAAATCAAATCTTTATTACGGTCATAGACCAGCATAAAAGGATAGGATACAGTCATTTAAAATCTGATAAGTGTTTTGGATAGCTAAAAGGTATTATAGAATCATAGAGTTGGAAGAGACCACAAGGGCCATCCAGTCCAACCCCCTGCCAAGCAGGAACACCATCAAAGCATTCTTGACAGGTGGCTATGAAGCCTCTGCTTAAAGACCTCCAAAGAAGGAGACTCCACCACACTCCTTGGCAGCAAATTCCACTGTCGAACAGCTAAAACAGTCAGGAAGTTCTTCCTAATGTTTAGGTGGAATCTTCTTTCTTGTAGTTTGAATCCATTGCTCCGTGTCCGCTTCTCTGGAGCAGCAGAAAACAACCTTTCTCCCTCCTCTATATGACATCCTTTTATATATTTGAACATGGCTATCATATCACCCCTTAACCTTCTCTTCTCCAGGCTAAACATACCCAGCTCCCTAAGCCGTTCCTCATAAGGCATCGTTTCCAAGCCTTTGACCATTTTGGTTGCCCTCCTCTGGACATGTTCCAGCTTGTCAGTATCCTTCTTGAACTGTGGTGCCCAGAATTGGACACAGTATTCCAGGTGGGGTCTGACCAGAGGTACTATTACTTCCCTTGATCTAGACGCTATACTCCTATTGATGCAGCCCAGAATTGCATTGGCTTTTTTAGCTGCTGCATCACACTGTTGACTCATGTCAAGTTTATGGTCTACCAAGACTCCTAGATCCTTTTCACATGTACTGCTCTCAAGCCAGGTGTCACCCATCCTGTATTTGTGCCTTTCATTTTTTTTTTGCCCAAGTGTAGTACTTTACATTTCTCCCTGTTAAAATTAAAACCTTCTATTAAAACAGAAGGTGAATATAGAAGCCTATGAGAATTTAAAAGACGCTAAAAGAATCTAAAAGAAGGGATAGGAGCATTGGGCGGGTGTGGAAGAGCATAAAAGGTTGATATATCTTCTCATCCATATGACTGAGATCTGGACTACCATAAAAAACTGATCCTAAGGCGCTCCAAAAAGGGCTTCAGCTTTTCCCTAGAAAGCTATTTTATTCTAGAGTGTGATCTGAGCTTACAAATCTGGGCACAGAATCTGGCTACCAGCCAGGTCGTTTTATGATCTTTGCCTGTGAGGAGCGAGTTTAATTTGGACTTGTCTGTGAGATCGACAAGCCTCTTCAGCAAAGGATCGATGGTTTCTCTACGAATCTCAGCGTAAAGAGGGCATCTAAAAAATATATGTTCGGGGCTTCCTATTTCGCCTAATGGGCAGGTGCAAAGTCTCTGTGTATACGGGACTCTTCCATAGGAGCCTTCCAGAACCGGTGAGGGCAGGGCCGAGCTTCTGGCGAGAGTGAAAGCCCTTTTTGCATTTCTGGATGTAAGGAAGTAGAGATGTGTTGCTGGAGCGGTTACATATCTCCTGTTTTCTATGATTTTATAATCGGGAACCCTTGCACAGTCTTGTCGTCTCTCTATGTCCATGATTCTTTGCCTGAGCACAGATCTAGCTTGGCCCAAGCCCATGGTTAAGAGGGTTTGGGGAGCGAGGCCCAGTTTCTGGAGTGTGTTTAGGATATTGCGTCAATGTTTTTACCGCTTAGATTTTGATAGGGAATTTTGTTCTGACTCCAAGAGTTGTTGTCAGCAAGCTGCATGTAAGCAGATAATAAAAATAGGCTTGTCGAAACAAAACGTTTATCTTATTAAAGGAGGTTTTATTGCGAGTGCATTTTAGAGTAGATCTGCAAATGTGTGCATGTGCACACCCACTTGGCCTTGTTAACGTCCTGTTAAGAGCTTTTCTAGAGGCCTGCTATGGTTTCCACAAAGATGTTTGCCTAAGCCGGACTCAGAAGCCCTTTTCCAACTTGGGAAGCATAACATTGCCTTCGGTTCTGAAGTCCTTGAGAAAACCAGCAGTTTAGTCATGTATGAGAGGCTTATTTGCATGGCGATGTCCCTTCCCTCCCTCTAGAAGTAATGACACAGACACGTATAATTTTAATGGGCGTGAAGGCCACAACTTTATTGGTTACGGATGTTGGCTTAGGCCAGTGATGGCTAACCTTGACACTCCAGATGTTTTGGGACTACAACTCCCATCATCCCTGACCACTGATCCTGTTAGCTAGGGATGATGGGAGTTGTAGTTCCAAAACATCTGGGGTGTCAAGGTTAGCCATCACTGGCTTAGGCACTGGACCCTAACAGGCTATATCCGACCCCAACCCGTGTGCTGGAAGTCCGGGAAGGGTTAACCCCCAGTAAGGAGCCCCATTGATGTACATTGAATGGAACTCCCCCCTGTGATCACCATTGGAGAGTGCCTTGGGCCCTAACCTCCCTAGGCTTCGGACATGGCCCCGGAATCCTTTACCGGAATACCCTTCAAGATAAGGGGCAGGTGATGGCGCTACCTCCCCTCCTCACCTCTATGAAGAATTCTTCCAATGCCTAACCACCAAACCAAAGTTGTGACAGATTGATATGAGGTAGGTGGAAAAACCCAAATGGCTAGTCCAAGTGGGAAAAAGAACTACCAGGCCCCCTGGCCAACCAAGGCAACCAACCGAAGTCCATAGGAAGGTCAAGAGCAAGACTTAAGGGCGGGATGGTGGGTGAACCTAATCAGCTGGGGAGCGGGGCTAGAATGGAGGTTTCCCGCCCACTTCTTGCTTAAAGGAAGCAAGACACGCCCCCCAGGTCGACCCGATTGGTCGGCCTGAGAGTGATGCGGGCGGGAAATCCCCCAATCGTACAGGGCTGATCTCCCAGCCCCTGCATGCGTGGTCGGGGCGTGACGCCTGCAATTCTACCTCCTGGTTGAAGACGGAAGTGGGCTTAGCTGACAAGCCATCTCCACCCAGGGGCGTAGCAACAGGGGGGGCGGGGGGGCCGCCCTGGGTTCCACCCCAGAGGGGGGTGACACTGTAAAAAAAAAATAGTAATTTTTTTTTGCTTTTTTTTTTTAATTTTAACTTCATTGAAAAAAGAGATAATAGACACACACACACAAAACCCCCACACCTCACAAAGTGGCGCCATCAGAGGGGGATGACACTTTTTTTATTTTTTTTTATTTTTTTACATTTTTATTATTATTTTTTTATTATTTTTTTATTTTAACTTTATTGAAAAAAAAGAGATAATAGACACACACACACACACAAAACCCCCACACATCGCAAAGTGGCACCATCAGAGGGGGGTGACACTTTTTAATTTTTTTAAAAAAATTTAAAATTAAAGTGGTGGGGGGTGACAAAAAAAATTCCGCCCCGGGTACCACCTGGGCTTGCTACGCCTCTGTCTCCACCCCAGTGATAAAGTGTCAAGGTTAAAAAAAAAGGTTAGGCCGCTGTGCAAGGAGAGGGTAAGCACCACCCATTTGTTTATTTAATTTACTAAAGCATTGAATAATACTATAAGAAGCACATGGGAAGGCATTGTATGCCAGCAGCTAAATCCAGTAGAATAAATCCTATAAAAGCATACAGCTCAAGAACTAACTTTTAGGGATGGTAAACCTGTAGAACAGGGGTCCCCAAGCTAAGGCTCGCGGGCCAAATACAGCCCGCGGGACTTAATTATCCTGTCCCTGCCGACCCCCACCACCGCCCGCTCTTACCTGCATGGCGCGGCACAGCTGCCCACTGCGCTCCAGAGGCTGCGCGCGAATGGGTGAGCGAAAGAGCGAGCGCGTAGACGGCAGGCAGGCTGTCTGTCTGGTTGGGCATGAGGGTCTGGCTGCACAAGGCATGCAAGCTCCGCCCCCAGTCGGTCTCAGACTCCTTATTGGCAGCCGAGCAACGCAGCTGAGGAGCCTCCCTGGCCGACAGGGAGGGAGAGGAGCTGCTTCCTTTGACATCCAGGAAATTTAAGGGATATCAACAATCCGGGATAGCAGCGGGAAACGGCATTGGAATAAGGGAGTTTCCCGCCAAAAAAAAGGGAGGGTTGACAGCTATGCCAATCTCTGCCGAGTGGTAGCAAAATTTCAGGGGGTTCCAGGCACTTACCCGTGGTTGTGTTTCCATTGGGAATCAAGATGGGGTGGAGACTGCCGGGTCTTTAAGAAATATGGTTTATTTTACACATATTGACCCAATGTAGGGAGAAAGTGCCCCACAAAGGCTCACCCAAGCAATGAATAAGCTGCCTCCTGAATTACCGTATTTTTCCATGTATGACACGCCCCTGTGTATAAGACGCCCCCTATTTTGGGGGACTCAAAATTAAGAAAATGGGGGGGGGAGATTGCCCCCCTGTATAAGACTAACCCCCCTTTTTAACATTATTTTTTAGTAAAAAAAACCTAGTCTTATACACGGAAGAGTACAGTATTTATTAAACAATTAACTCTGCATCCCTGAGTTGTGGATTAAAGTGAACTACAAAGCCCTGGAATACATTTTCATATATTTATGGGGAGCAGAAATGTCTTAATTTATTTTCTGAAATACACTCAAGGCTCTCCATGCAAGCAAATGTGCATAAATCAATAACTTTTATTTACCGGTATTTATTTTAAACCAACAAGCATACTTTCACAAGAATGACTGATATTTTTTGAGTTGACTCCTTAACATTAACAGGCAAGAGAGATCCATAATTTCTCACCAGTGTTTGTCAGAAATGTTTAAACACCCAGTAACGCAGCCCCCAAATTGTGAAGAAACATTGTGCCAGATTTTCAGCCCATGGATTCAGCCCATGAGTTTGCTTTAAACTGGCATGTCAGTTTAAACCAGTGCCGGATTTATGTATAAGCTAAACAAGCTATAGCCTAGGGCCCCCCTCTCCCCCCCTCCAAATTTCACTATTAATATACTTCTTAATTTTATTTCAGTTCAACAATAACTTTGATAAAATACATATTTTGCGTGGCCAGGCGGAGACCCCCCCGACCCCAGGCGACCCCCAGGAGGAATAATGGGAAGCTGAGGTTACCTCTGGGTCCTGTAACCAGCATGACTGGTTATGCTGGTTAGGCGAAACCAGAGCAGCGCACGGAAACTGTTTACCTTCCCGCCGGAGCGGTACCTATTTATCTACTTGCACTGTGTGCTTTCGAACTGCTAGGTTGGCAGGAGCAGGGACCGAACAACAGGAGCTCACCCCGTCGCAGGGATTCGAACCGCCGACCTTCTGATCGACAAGCCCTAGGCTCTGTGGCGTTTCCGTGCGCTGCTCTGGTTTACCAGAAGCGGCTTTGTCATGCTGGCCACATGACCTGGAAGCTGTACGCCGGCTCTCGGCCAATAAAGCGAGATGAACGTCGCAACCCCAGAGTCGGACATGACTGGACCTAATGATCAAGGGTCCCTTTACCTTTAATACGTATCTAAAGCCATTTGCACATAACAATGACCGCTCCCCACCTCAATGGCTTTTGCGGGGTCGCGCGCAGCCCCTTGATCTTACACGACCCCCAGCAGTTCAGCCTGTCTTCGCCTCCCCAAGCTGGATACCTGGAGGTTCCCACCCAACCTCAGACAGTTAGCCAACCCCAGCTGGGGAGGTGTTGCCAGGGGAGTTGACCACATAGGGTTAGGACCACCCTGCACACACAATAGAGGCTGGAACTTACCCCAGTCGGCTCCAGAGCTTCTCCCACCCTGCCCACCCTCAGTTTAGGCCTTCCTTTTGCAGGTTAACCTCTTCTTTATAGGCGCTGCTACGGTCATTGATGGTTGCTGTTGAAGGACCGGGAAGGAATTTTCCTGCATTGGCAGTTTTTGCCTTCCCCGTAGCAAAACGTCACAACTTTGGCGGTTTCAGGCCTTGGGCGCAATCTTTAGTCTATCTTCCCTAAATGGGGGGGGGCCCTGAAGCGGTGACCCACGCCCCCCCCTGCGGCGGTGACCCCAGGGTTCCCCATTAAAGGTGTTGTTTTGAGGGGAAGCATTGGCCATACGCCAATAGGTTGTCATTGCTCTCCCCTGTGATGGCAGCAAAATGGGGGGCAGGCTCTTTGCTTGAACAGACGTTCTCCAGAGCCAGCCCAATCCCCACACTGTGTGTTGGTCCTGTGGGTTACCCGAAAGGCGAGGTCCAAGTCCGGTCCATGGTCAGAGGTGCAACGTAAAGGCAGTCCGTAGTCACTGAAGCTGGGTGCAGGGCAGGGAGTCAGGCAAAGTCGGGAACAGGTAGGCAAGCAGGGAACCAGGGCGGGTCAGGATCTAAGGCAGGAAAGCAGGACAGGTTTCAAGCAAGACCTGGTCAGCAACGATGTTGCTCCTGCAACTTGGGCTGGGGTTGGCCGGCTTTTATCTGCCCCGTGGCAGCCCCAATCCTCTGGTGACTCGCCTCTCCTGGCTTGAAGGCGAGCACTCCTCCTGCGGGAACTCAGTTCCCTTCGCCTCTCTGCCCTGAGCCTCTGCAGCTCAGGAGAGGCTGGAGGGTTACCGGACCCAGAGGCAACCTTAGCTTCCCCTGACGGGGCTGCAGGCAATGGGTCCTCCATCCCATCAGGAGCCAGAGCAGACTCAGCAGATGCCTGCACCTGAGGATCCAGCACAGGTGAGGATCCTTCAGACTCAGGCCCTAGCCCCGGCTCTGCTGGTTCTGGAGGCGGGGAATCCTGTGCAGGCTGGGATCCCTCAGGTTCAGCATCTGAGCCTGAATCCCAGGCCATCACACTCTGGAATGCCATAGGCACTCCATGGGCAGAGCTTCCATTCATTTCAGTGGGGCTTGCATAGAATAACTTTATGTTGGGTTGCGCCCCACAGGCCAGATCTGCTTCCTGTTCAGCTGTGCTTAAGGATAAACAAAATCTGTTGCCTCATTTGGCTAATGGTAGGGGGCCGTCTTAACTGCTTATCAGACATAATTGATCACTGCAGGTTAATGGAAAGTATACAAGCAGATATCTGACTTAAGGGATAATCTAAGCTTTCGGAGATGTAAACAGTCCATCTTCAGAAGAGCCACAAATTGTTATCACATGAAGAAATTCTCTGCCTCTTATCTGATGTAATTGATTACTAGAAATTGCTGGAACCTATACAAGCAGATATTATCTAACCTTGTTAAGCAATGTGTTCTGATTATTTAACCTTTGGGTGATTTAGTAGTCTGCCATTGGGATAATAAAGAGCCCAGGAATGCCCATCATAAAAATGTCCTGGACTAAATTGAGGAGCGGGAGGCGGCGGGGTCATTAATCCCGATATAGTAGGCTGGCCTGATTGTCAGGTGGTTTTATAAGACATCAAGACAGCCCCACCGTAACCCATCTAGAACACTGCCTCCTACAATTGGTGGAAGTCGGGAACAGAGAAGTCCTCTGAGGGGTTCCTTCTTCGCATACAACTTCTAAGAGAAACGTTGAGCTGTTGAAGAGAGAAATAAGAGGTTCTCAAAAGCAGCCAACAGGAACCACGTAAGTAGAGATAAATGGCATCTCTGTTAATTAATGCCCACACAGTATATTCACACAGCTGCCACCCTACACCAAGACTATCTCAGTAATCATGTGTAAGGACCTCGCAGGATCAAACTACAAGGTCCCCTGCTACCTGTTCACCAGGTGATTGTTTTAAATAAAGAGGCTAAGCAGCAGTTCAATATATTTCCCCTTGGTTACATTATGAGATATGTATGGAGAAGGTCAGGGTAGGCAAAGCTCTATTGATTATCTCTGGCATAGCTTTTTTTGTCAATATACAGTAAAAGGTAAAGGGACCCCTGACCATTAGGTCCAGTCGTGACCGACTCTGGGGTTGCGGCACTCATCTCGCTTTATTGGCCGAGGGAGCCGGCGTACAGCTTCCAGGTAATGTGGCCAACATGACTAAGCCGCTTCTGGCGAACCAGAGCAGCGCACGGAAACGCTGTTTACCTTCCCGCCGGAGCGGTACCTATTTATCTACTTGCACTTTGACGTGCTTTCGAACTGCTAGGTTGGCAGGAGCTGGGACCGAGCAACGGGAGCTCACTCCATCGCGGGGATTCGAACCGCCGACCTTCTGATCAGCAAGCCCTAGGCTCTGTGGTTTAACCCACAGCGCCACCTGGGTCCCATCAATATACAGTATAACAGAAATTACTCTGCTCTGGCACATTGCACCACCAAGCTTATTGGAAATGTGGTACGGTAGCTATATGGACTTAAGCATTAGAATATTTCAGGCAGTTGATTTCTACAGGCTGAATAAAACAAAAACCACAAACTCCATACCACTGGACCAACTCCCAGAGAATGTATTACACAATTTGCAATAGGCTGCCACTTTCTGCAATACAGTTTAAAAACCTACGATACCATTTAAGCATAATTGTACATGCACACTTCAAAAACTCCCTCAGTATCTTTAATGGAAGAGATAGATTATATAAAATGTGGACTTAGGCTTTTTGATGAATCACATGAGGCGAATTTTTTTTTAAAGCTGATAAATCAGTGTAAGATGCTGCGGGCAGGGGGGCCGTTCCTACAACAGTACCAGAATCTATTGTATGGGGGACATTCCTCAGGAAGGAGACAGATTTGACTGGAAGACCACAGCTAAGCAATGGAGTAACCTTTGTGTCTAACAAAGGCATTTTGGCTTGAGTGAAACTTGCTCCCATGTAAAATTTGTGGAAGAAACAGGTGATCCTGCCTATTTTTGCTGCAGTTGAATGTCTTGTCATGCCTGATAGCCAGCCCACAAGGGATCCAGGCCTAGGTGGACAATCATGGAAAACCATTATCACTAGGACATTTCTAACATGAAGTTTTCTTTGGCTTTTCTGTAACTCCCACCACCCTCCTTTATGGTAAAAAGGTAAAGGGATCCCCTAACCTTTAGGTCCAGTCACGGATGACTCTGGGGTTGCAGCGCTCATCTCGCTTTATTGGCTGAGGGAGCCGGCGTACAGCTTCCAGGTCATGTGGCCAGCATGACTAAGCCGCTTCTGGCGAACCAGAGCAGCGCATGGAAACGCCGTTTACCTTCCCGCTGCAGCGGTACATATTTATCTACTTGCACTTTGACGTGCTTTCGAACTGCTAGGTGGGCAGGAGCAGGGACCGAGCAACGGGAGCTCACCCCGTCGCGGGGATTCGAACCGCCGACCTTCTGATCGGCAAGCCCTAAGCTATGTGGTTTAACCCACAGCGCCACCCGCATCTCTTTTCCTTTATGGTATAGCAGAAGCCTTTTTATGCTTGCATGAATTTGCATGTGGTAATCTAGTATAACAAATGCAACACGTAGGCAGCGCACAATAATATTTAGTAACAATATAATAACAAAATGTATATTTTCAAAACTCAGTCTTTTGGGTTCCTTTAAATAATTCCTGAAGATATCAACAAAAATAAGTTCACTGTGATGATGTTACCAGCAAACAAAGGTAAGTTCACTGTGATGATGATACCACCAAAATTCCTGAAGATATCAACAAAGACACTCCCACGAAAAGTTGTAGAAATTCTTGTAGAAATTTTGAAGCCATATATAATTGATGTGTAAGTTTGCATATTTGTAAGCACTAATAAGATTCGGTTTGCATTATCAGTGAATATTTGTATATGACTCCAAATCCTGAGAAACACTGAAGAAGCCCGGAACATTTCGTGGGAGTGTGCCATCCACATGCCCCAACAAAAGGGCCCCATTGGGGGCGAATAATGGCTTCCTAAACTACAGGATTGCCTGGGCGAAACAGGTGAAAAACACAGGCACCCTGTCTTTGTTGATATCTTTAGGAATTTTGTTGGTAACATCATCACAGTGAACTTATTTTTGTTGATATCTTCAGGAATTATTTAAAGGAACCCCAAAGACTGAGTTTTGAACATATACATTTTGTTATTATATTGTTACTAAATATTATTGCGCGCTGCCTACGTGTTGCATTTGTTATACTAGATTACCACGTGTATCAGCAACACAGGTACATTTTTGCTGTGCATGAATTTGCAGGCTGCTCCAGTAATAGAGATGAGAATCTACCAGCTTAGCAAAATACAGTAAATGTGATCTTTAGGGTCTGGAAAGTACATACGTACTGAAACCTCGGGTTGCCATATTTCAAAAAGTGAACATTGCTGAGCTTTTTTTTTTTTTTTGCGAAAAATTTTTATGCCCAGAGTTGTTGAGCTTTTTTCGCCAACATGGGTTGCCATATCAGCCACAAGCTCAGGCATTTTCACAATATGTATAAGTATCTGCTTCCCCCGATGTTTGGTGCGCAGGCTTTGTGATCTTATTCACCCTGTGTCTTGATTGATGCATCTCTCAGTGAACTGAATACCTTTTCCGCCCATCGTCTCCTCAATTAGCTTTAACAGGGGAGGTGGTGCTGGAGACCCTTTGGGGGGTCAATCATTTGTACAATTAACTGGAGAAAACCAATGGCCTGCTCCCTCCTTGTATACAGCCCTTTTTTCTTTTACTTTGTAATGTTCCATTATGTTTTTATATATGTTGGAAGCCACCCAGAATGGCTGAGGTGCGGTACAAATAATAAAATTATTATTAGTATTATTGTTGTCATTGTGGCAGGCTGGCATGGCGAAAAGAGTTGCTGTCATCGGAGCTGGGGCGAGTGGCCTAACTGCTATTAAATGCTGCTTGGATGAAGGTCTCCAGCCAACATGTTTTGAAAGAAGTGACGACATCGGTGGGCTGTGGAGGTTCCAGGTATGTCGAAGTCTGGCTTTGTTGTTTGCGTGTCGAGGTCCCCAAACCACCCCTCAAATAACTCACACATCAGTCAGAATTTTAGTTTTGGTTTTGGTTTTGGGCATGATTTTGGCCACAACTTTATTAAAATACAAACAATGTGAGTGGTTGCTTAGGCATTGGTTAAGACTATCTGTCCCACAGGGGACAGAACTGACAACCGTCAGTAAGGGGAAAACCCTCTGGAGAGATAACGGGAGCCGGGTGGTCTGACTCTCCCCTCTCCCCACAGGCTCCCAGGGCTCTTGCACGGCCCTAGCCCCCGACCGGGGGTTCGGACAAAAGCATATCGAGTCCCTGGATTCCTTTAACGGAATTCCCCTAACACCAGCAACAATTGGAGGGGCAGACGCAATCAATCCTGACCCCTCCTCCAACCAACATAATAACCAATGCCTAACCGCCAACCTTACAAGTTGTGACTATTTGCTACGCAGTAGGCGAAAACCAGATGGCACCAGCCAATCAGCCAAATGGAAAAATTCCTACCAGGCCCCTGCCCCAAAAGCAGACGACCCCATGACAGGCATAGCAATGTCAGTGCAGAGGCCTAAAATATAGGGAGGGAGGGAGGGTGATCAGAAGCACGCAGCCAAGAGGGGGATCATGTAGCAAACCCACCAATATATATCCGCTGGGCTGTCCATCAATAAATTGCAACATACAATTCTCCCCAACAACACCCAGGGTCCAATCACAACAGTGGCCATCCATACGATCCCACCCAGCGCCAGAGGGGTGACTTGCTGGCCCCCACCGCAACACGTGCTCTCCATGAAGGAGAACACGCTTTATTTACAAGGGAATGGCAAAATGTCCATGTGCAAACAGCAATATTGCCCCTTGCGTCAGGATCAGCATCCAGCAAAGAGAATGTTGTTTTGTTTCTGCTTTGTCCACCTGCTTAAAGAATATGTGGGGGGAGAAAAAGAGGCTGGGAGATCAAAGTTATATTTGGATGGGGAGGGATTGCTAATCTCTGGAAGCTCCTATAAAAACCTTCATATACCTGAGCACCACAACCTCCATCATCATCATCAGCAGTTAGCCATGGGTGGTTGGATGGAAGGAATTTTCATTTAGCTGGGGACAAATCACAGGTGAGATATCTGACTGGCTATTCTTGGGAAGAGGTTGCTAAATTGTGAGCTTGCGATTGCAAATGATAATTCACATTTGCGTGTTTAGACCTTTTAACCTCACCCCAAATAAATTCAGACAAGACTCAAATTTTGGTTTGGTTTTTGGCAGAATTTAGGCCACAACTTTATTGATTACATCAAGTGAGTGGTTGCATAGGCTCTGGTTCAACTAGCTCACTGCACCGTGGCAGGTAGCGTTGACCCAGGGCACTAGCATAGGTCAGCCAAGGGTGAACACCTGGAACAGCGGAAAGCAGGGTCAGGGTAGTCCACCACCCAGATTTCCCCCTGGACTCGGAAACGGGCACAACCCCTCTCTGGGTTGGCCAAACCATTGAGTCCCTGGATTCCTTTAACGGAATACCCTTCGCATAGGGATGGCCAGAGCGTTCTGCCACCCCTGTCACCTGAACCAGAGCCTATCCGCAACCTGACGATTTGCTACGCGGCAGGCGAAACCCAAATGGCACCAGCCAATCAGCCAAGTGGGGAAAATTCCTGCCGTGCCCCTGTCCCAACGACAGACGACACACAACAGCATAGCAAGGTCAAGCGCCAAAAAGCCCTAAATATAGGGAGAGGTGGGCGGGTGTTCCGATGCACTGGCCCAAAGAGGAAGCTCAGGGACACATGTATGGGCCTTAAGTAGGTCCCTCGTTCCAATTTTCTAGCGTTCCATTGGTCTGATTACGCCCCAGCAACAAGGGACCTACCAATAGGGTGTTGTGGCTATCCAATAGAACCCACCCACAACACAGGGCTTGGAGGACACGATTTAGAACAGGCCAAAATCAAAATGGCTGAAAGAGTCAAACAGACAACATTTTGCATTTTAGGTAGAAAGCTTATGCTAAAAATTACTTATGGTAGAAAGCTTATGCTAAAAGTTTCTCAAAGTGTGAGTCACAGGATAATAGTTTCGGATTCTTAGTACTTGTTTTGATGAAGCCAGTAAGATATAGAACAATGATATACACATTGTTAAGCTCCTAGTTAAGACAAACTGCACGTTTTCCCAGAGCCTTGAAAATGAGCTACTTTCATTCTTTAAGTCTCACTATGGGTCTCTGGTCAAACAGGTTTTTGAAGCACTATGGAAACCTGGCAAAATGTGTTAGATCAGAAACCATAGCCTGGAGCCATGATCCAACAATACCTGTACCAAGTAAAGGTAAAGGGACCCCTGACCATTAGGTCCAGTCGTGACCGACTCTGGGGTTGCGGCGCTCATCTCGCTTTACTGGCCGAGGCAGCCGGCATACAGCTTCTGGGTCGTGTGGCCAGCATGACTAAGCCGCTTCTGGCGAACCAGAGCAGCGCACGGAAACGCCGATTACCTTCCCGCTGGAGTGGTACCTATTTATCTACTTGCACTTTGACGTGCTTTCGAACTGCTAGGTTGGCAGGAGCCTGTACCAAGTACCTGGGGGGAAAAACAAAAACATTATCTATGCTCAGCTTTAGAAGCCCTGTCCTTAATTCTGCAATTTCCTTCAGGAGCATGATATTGGGGGCCAGGCCAGCATTTATAAATCTCTAACCATCAATACCTCAAAGGAGATGATGAGCTACAGTGACTTCCCCATCCCTGCTGAGTACCCAAACTACATGCACCACAGCAAAGTGATGGAGTATTTCAGGATGTATGCAGAACACTTTGACTTGCTCAGACACATACGTTTCAAGGTAAGTAGCCAGGCCTCGTTCTTTGGCTACCAAGGCAGCACTGAGCATGATCACAGTAGGGATAGTGGAAAACAGCTGGGAACGGAAAACAGAAACAGATTCTCCTCCCCCCTGCCTCCCACTTCCTTTTCTTTAAATGATTTTAAATTTAAATGATGCTTTTAATAAGGTTTTTTTTTATTTAATTGTGTGTGGGTGTGTATCCTTTGTGTGTTTTTAAACTGTTTTAATGTCACGAGCTGCCTTGGGGGAAAAGGCAAGATACAAACAAACAAACAAATACAGTAAAATGCCACAAAGACATTTTTCAACATGTTTCAAGGGAAATTTGTAAAAACAACACAAATTATATACTCTAAAAAGGCACAAAGCTACAGGCTCTAAAAAGACAGCCTCTGATATAGTAAACTAAAAGCACTTTTGGAGTGGTTGGGGTGGGGGACATTTTGACACCCCACCACAGCCTCCCAGATTTGTTTGAGGTATGAACTTCATATTTCATGCCATGATATTTTATTTTATATAAATGATATTTTAATATATATATTATATTTCAGCAAAACAAAAGGTTTCTTGTTTCCTGCCCTGGCCTGGCAGGGCTAATGTAGGGCTAACGATCCAAATCCATTTTAGGTGGTGGGTTCTTTGTGAGGGAAATGGCCCATGTCTGGCACTCAGGCATCAGGATGCCAGAGATTATCACTTATCACCCCCTCCTTCCTTGCAGAGAAACAGTTTGTCAGTTTGGGAGTCAAAATGGAGACAGGCCTGTCTTCCTGTGCTGCTTCAGACATGTGGCCTTGTTTTGCTTGGCACACTTATGAACAAATATATATATATATATATATATATATATATATATATATATATATATATATATATCCTTGATATTCTTCCAACACAACATAAACGTTCCATTTTGCAACCCCACTCACTGGCCTTTGTGAGCATATTTTAATTCATGTGCTTCATTACTGTGAAATGTGCATATAATGTCAAGCATAAAAACCATTTGTCTTCTCTTTCAAGGCCTGTGTCTGCAGCATAAAGAAACGCCCAGATTTCCCCATTACTGGCCAATGGGAGGTTGTAAGTGAAATATATGGAAAGCAGGAATCTGCCATCTTTGATGCTGTCCTGATCTGCACTGGACACCACATAGATCCTTATTTTCCACTGGATTTGTTTCCTGGTAGGTGGGATTTTCTGGTAGGTCAACTGCTTGAGAATTCTGGGGAACCCATATGAAAGCAGAATCCGTGTGGCAGGAATATCGTTCACCCCGCTATTCTTTTTAGGGCATTTGAGTGTCTTTATTTATAATATAGTAACATCAACAATGGGATGCAGGTGGCGCTGTGGGTTAAACCACAGAGCCTAGGGTTTGCTGATCAGAAGGTCGGCGGTTTGAATCCCTGTGACGGTTTGAGCGCCTGTTGCTCGGTCCCTGCTCCTGCCAACCTAGCAGTTCGAAAGCACGTCAAAGTGCAAGTAGATAAATAGGTATCGCTCCGGCGGGAAGGTAAACGGCGTTTCCCTGTGCTGCTATGGTTCGCCAGAAGCAGCTTTGTCATGCTGGCCACATGTACGCCGGCTCCCTCGGCCAATAATGCGAGATGAGCGCCACAACCCCAGAGTCGGACACGACTGGACCTAATGGTCAGGGGTCCCTTTACCTTTACCTTTAACATCAACAACCTCAAATATTTAAGGAACTATGTGTAGGAACAATTTACAATGCAGCTGAGATTATTAGGACTCCAACATTTAAGAGCAAATTTCTAGGCAACTTTGTTTTTGCCCGTGCAAAGGACACATGCAATGCTTAGCCTAAATTTATAGGGGTGCCCAAACTTTTTCCAAAGAGGGCCAGATTTGATGAAGTGAACATGTGTGAGGGCCAGCCAAAGTTGTTGAGCCAGTGTGATGTAGTGGTTAAGAGCAGTAGACTCGTAATCTGGGGAACCGGGTTCGCGTCTCCGCTCCTCCACATGCAGCTGCTGGGTGACCTTGGGCTAGTCACACTTCTTTGAAGTCTCTCAGTCCCACTCACCTCACAGAGTGTTTGTTGTGGGGGAGGAAGGGAAAGGAGAATGTGAGCCGCTTTGAGACTCCTTCGGGTAGTGATAAAGCGGGATATCAAATCCAAACTCTTCTTCTTCTTTAGGATTGAAGTTGCTGAGCTTTTCTTAAGATTTTACCCCAGGACATATACTGCCACGGGGGCTGGATTAAATCGACCAGCGGGCCGGATTAGGCCCCTGAAACGGACTTGGGACATGCATTTGAGGCTTCCCCTTGACAGTCGAAGCAACAAGGATACACCTTCCCCAGCATAATACAAAATGGCTTATTTCTCCTTTTCGCAGGTGTTGAGAAGTTTAAGGGGAAAATAATGCACAGCCGAGAATATAAGCATCCTGAAAAATTCCGGGACCAGCGAATCCTCGTGATCGGCTTGGGAAATTCTGGAGCAGACATCTCTGTGGACCTCAGCCATGTCACTAAGCAGGTTAAGAAAAAGCAAATAAATCATTTGCCTTATATTCTCCTAAGCACCTTTCTGGGGCACCTTTCTCAAGCATTGGGTCCTGTAGTGCCACTGAAACCAACAGGTGAGCTCCTGCCAGTGACACTTAACTGCTTAATTCTGCAAGTGTTTACTTGTAAGGAAGTCTCACTTAATTCAATGGGACTTGATGCCTCGGAATCTTTTTCCTAAATATGCAATTTAAAAACAAAACACAAAGCAATTCATGGGTGGTATTGAGGTTGAGCAATGGACCCACGGAGGGTGGGATTGCTTAGCTCCTGGGACCCCTACCAACCCTCAGCTGCATTTTCACCCACAGAGGGAAATCTACTGGAGTTTCCCCTGTAGGATAATATTCCAAAACTAGTAGACTGTAAGCCCATTAAATTAACGGGTGCTAGAATATCATGGAAAGCGGGGACGGCGAGAACTTGCTGAAATGCTCGATGTACTTGGGCTCCCCGGCCAGCGCCGAATGGCCCTTCAGCAGGCAGCGCAGGAGGCGCATCACGGCGGCGGCACTGGCACCAGCCAGGCCCCGGCAGGCCAACTCAGCCGCCACTTGTAACGGCCGCTGCCGCTTAGAAGTAAGTCCACGCGAGCGCGCACCCGCCACTTCAACAGCCTGGCCGCCCGAAGTCTCTGCGCTCCAATCCCTGTGCCCGTGGGGCACATGCGCAGTAGGACACAGGGACGGACACAGGGACTGCACGCAGAGACACTTGCACTTTATTATATGTGATGGTATTCCCCACCTGCAGTGCATCAAAGGATAGTGTATCAAACCCCTACAAGGACCCTGCCAGCACATTCTAATATATGTGTCGGTTATGCCTGAACATGTGAACATGCGATTAAGAGCGGTAGACTCGTAATCTGGTGAACCGGGTTCGCGTCTCTTCTCCACCACATGAAGCTGCTGGGTGACCTTGGGCTAGTCACACTTCTCAGAAGTCTCTCAGCCCCACTCACCTCACAGATTGTTTGTTGTGAGGGAGGAAGGGAAAGGAGAATGTTTGAGAAGCTGCTTTGAGACTCCTTCGGGTAGTGATAAAGCGGGATATCAAATCCAAACTCTTCTTCTTCTTCTTCTTCTTCTTCTTCTTCTTCTTCTTCTTCTTCTTCTTCTTCTTCTTCTTCTTCTTCCTCCTCCATTACACTTGGCTCTCAGTAGGCATCTGTGGTGGGTTTTTCTTCCTTAACCCCCCCTGTCTCCTCCGGTTAGATCTTTCTGAGCACCAGAACTGGCACCTGGGTGGTGAATCGTGTCTCCGATGACGGGTACCCCTTAGACGTGGTCCATTTCACACGTTTCAAAAACCTCCTTCGCAATATGCTTCCTTGCGCTCTGGTGAACCTGTGGGGAGAGAAGAAGCTGAACATGAGGTTTAATCATGAGAACTATGGTATAAAACCCCAGCACAGGTAAGGCAGGAGTCTTTTTTAATCTCAGAAAATTGTGAAGAGTGGGGAATTCTGCCTTTGTTTGCTGTTTTTAGCATTTCTTCTTTTTCACGTAAATATGCAGGGAACCATTTCCATTCTTTTATTACAATTTTGTTATATTGATTTCTTATTTTTCCGGTAAGTTTCGCCATTTCTGCATATTCCATAAGTTTTTGTATCCATTCTTCTTTTGCCGGGACTTCATCTTTCCATTTTTGGGCAAGTAACATTCTTGCTGCTGTAGTCGCATACATGAATAAATTTCTGAAAAAAATTATTTATCTGAAGAAGTATTTGAAGAAGTGTGCACGCACACCAAAGCTCATACCAATAACGAACTTAGTTGGTCTCTAACTGGAAGGATTTTTTTATTTTTTATTTCGACTACGGCAGACCAACATGGCTACCTACCTGTAACTATAAATAAATTTCGATACAGTTTGGGTAGTTCTGTCCCTATAATTCCCAAAAGGAAAGCTTTTGGTTTGTTTTACAAACGTTATTTTAAACATCTTTTTCAATTCATTATATATCACTTCCCAGTTAAGCTTACTACAAGACCACCACATATGGTAAAAAAAGAACCTTCTTTCTCTTTATACTTCCAACACTTATTTGATATTGATTTATACATTTTTGCCATTTATTTGGTGTTAGGTACCATCGATATAACATTTTCATATGATTTTCTCTTAGAACATAACATGCTGTAAGTTTTATATCCCTATTCCACAATCGTTCCTATGCTTCCATATCTATATTATAAGCAATATCTATTGCCCAAATGTATCATTGAGGATTTTACTTGCTCATCCTTTGTTTCCCATTCCAATAATATTCTATACATTTTAGACAGCACTTTTACATTACATTCCAACAGATCTCTCTTCAGTTGTGATATTTGTTCCCCAAATCTTTTTTAAATACTTTGTTCAAATGATGATATTGTATTCATGTTGTTAATTTTCCTGATAATTCCTTAAATTCTTTTAATGGATACTCTCCTCTCTCTTGGTTTAATAAATTTCTATAAGTTGTCCACCCTTCTATCAGATTCTTTTTCTTTACCACTATAGCTTCCAACGGTGAGAACCAAATGGACGGGGCTGACTCGACCAGCTCCTCTCCCTTATTCCTCCTCTCCCACATCACTGCCTGACCTCTCTCCACCTCCATTCTCAGAGTCCCCTCATCCTTTGACACATCCTGCTGTTCCCACCCCATCCTGGCTGTCACCAAGGGGCACATGCAGCTAGTCTCTCTGGCCTCACTTGTAATAATCTCCTCTCTATTTTTCTTTCTGTCCACGTGTATGAAAATATATATGTATCCATACTGTCAGGCTTCAGGGAATTCGATCCCTCCCACGGCGGCAGCCAAGAAGAAGATAACAAGAAGAGTTCTTACCAAGTCTTTATTAAATATTCACAGAGAGAGAATGCAGAAATGCCATCTCTCTTAGATAATGGCGTTGCTCCGAGTAAAGTCCCACCCCCTCCGTCTCTTCTATTATACACCATCCATGCGACGACTGACCTGTGCTTTCTGCCTCTGAGCTTTCTGTTCTACTACTCTCAATGCACGCCGGGTCCTGGGAGAAGAGGGGTCAGGAATGCTTTCTAAAGACACTGAGTCTGTTAGCTGTCTCTCCCCTGGTGCTTTTTCTTCCTGCTGCTCCTCTTCCAATATTTCCCAGCTTCTCCCCTCTGCAGCCTCTGAACTATGACCTTCTGCAAACCACTGTTGTAAATCTATACTGTCCTCCTCTCGGGAACATTCAGGAAGGTCCCCACCATTCTTCTCAGTCCAGTCCCTGACACATACACATAGCTGTCAACCCTCCCTTTTTTTGCGGGAAACTCCCTTATTCCAATGCCGTTTCCTGCTGCTATCCCGGATTGTTGATATCCCTTAAATTTCCCGGATTTCAAAGGAAGCAGCTCCTCTCCCTCCCTGCCGGCCAGGGAGGCTCCTCAGCTGCGTTGCTCGGCTGCCAATAAGGAGTCTGAGACCGACTGGGGGCGGAGCTTGCATGCCTTGTGCAGCCAGACCCTCACGCCCAACCAGACAGACAGCCTGCCTGCCGCCTATGCGCTCGTTCTTTCGCTCACCCGTTCGCACGCAGCCTCTGGAGTGCAGGGTGGCGAGGCTACTTGGTGCCATTGCACCACCCTCGCGGCATCGCTTATTTTCAAATCCGAAAGTTCAAAATAAATCCCTTATTTTCAAATCCGAAAGTTGACAGCTATGCACATACACACAGAGAAGCAAAGGCTTCTCCCCTTGTGCTCCGTAAAGAGCCATGCACACTGGGGATGATAACCAACCAAGGAATAAATCTTAATAAACTTCTGCAAGCACAGAACAACCCCCCCAACCCATCCAGAGGTTGCAGCGCTTCAACGTCTCTCTCCTTCTTTGCCCCGTAGGTTCCTCAGTAGGTATCCCATTGCAGCTGACGATCTTCCGAACGCCATCATTTCTGGCAGGGTGCTCATGAAGCCAAATGTGAAGGAGTTCACTGAGAGAGGAGTGATTTTTGAAGATGGCAGCAGAGAGGAAGACATTGACGTGGTGATCTTTGCCACAGGATACAACTACTCCTTTGCCTTCGTTGAGGAGGGAGTCATCAAGACAAGGGACAATTGGATCCCACTATATAAGTTTGTCTTCCCACCACAGCTGGAAAAGCCCACAATGGCAATCATTGGCCTCCTCCAACCTTTGGGAGCCATCATGCCAATAGCTGAACTCCAAGCTCGCTGGGCCACGAGAATCTTCAAGGGTAAGGAAGAGAGGAATACACTGTGGATAGGTCTCCAGCTTGGGCTCTGTTCTGTAGAATGAACTCCCTGATCCACGCTGGAACAACTAAGAGTTATGGGTGGATTCTCATGGGCAGGGCCGGCACGTCCATTAAGGTGAACTAGGCAGTTGCCTAGGGTGCCAAAATGGAGGGGGCGCTGGCCAGCCTGCCCCCCGCCACTGCCCGGTGCCGCCGCAACCAGCGGCGGAGCAAGCAGCTTGTGGTGAAAACCGCGGGGGCATCAAAATGGAGGGGGCGCTGGCCAGCCTGCCCCTCGCCCCCTGCCGCCGCCCGGTGCCACCCCAACCAGCGGCGGAGCAAGGAACTTGGGCTGAAAACCGCGGCGGCAGGGGGCGGGGCACCGCTCCACAATGTGCGTCATGCGCAATGACGTCACGTGGCCCGCCCCCTCGCCTAGGGCGCCAAAATCGCTAGCACCGGTCCTGCTCATGGGTGTGAAAAGGTGACTTCTAATCCAACCATGCATTTCTATAGCTGTGTCTGGGAGAGGACTGAGTTATGAGAGAGGTTGCAGTAGGCAAGACCACCAGGGCTTGAACCAGAATTTTACCTGAGAGGACAGAAAGAAATGAGCAGCTTTTTGCATTCTTGGTCAGGAGAAAGAGAGCTGTGTAACAACTGGGCAGCCGAACCTTTATTTGAAATGCTTAACTGGTACATAAGTGTGTGTTATTTTTCAGGCCTGCTCAAGTTGCCTTCAGAGGATGAAATGATGGTTGACATAACTGAGAAGATCAAGTTTAACGAGAAACGGTAGGTTGCCGTTTTTCCACACTTACAGTGAGCGAGGCTGATTTCTCTCTGGACTTCAGCATGCTAAATTTCCTGGTCTTGGAAGCTTGCTTCTTATTTCTAGCTTTGTAGAGTGTTCTTCAACAGGGGCGTAGGAAGTGGGAGGCGGGGGCGGGCCGACCCAGGTTCCATCATGGAGGGGGTGACAAATTATCAAGGAACAATTACTGCCCTACTAGGGTGGTTCATAAAAAACTTTTGACCCTCCTCTTGACCCTCCTCCACGAAAATAGCTGTTTACTTGGCCGTTTTCCTATGTCGTGAAGGCTGAAATTTCAATTCAGTGGAGCACTGTTCCCAACCCTAACCCTGCGGAAAGCCATCTAATTAGACTTTAATTTGATTTTGACATGTTTTTAGGAGGTAATTTAATTATTGTTTGATTTTATACCAATGTTATGTATCTGATGTTAGCTGCCCTGAGCCCGACTTTGGCCGGGGAGGGCGGGATATAAATAAAAGTTTATTTTTACTTATTATTATTCCTTTGTAAGAAAATATGAAATAACGTAAAACCATTTTTGCAGGCAAAAAGAAAAAAAAATCAATGTGTGTGTGGGGGGGTGACAAGAAATTATCTGCACCAGGTACCACCTGACCTTCCTATGCCTCTGTTCTTCAAATGTGTAGTTTGCCAGAGCTTCCCATTAGTTCATGTCGTTTTACGCCTCTACATTGCTGGTGGGCACATGCACATTGATAAAATGGGGCAGAAAATAAATAAATAAATAATAATAATAATAATTTTTTATTTATACCCCGCCCTTCCCGGTCCAAAAACCGGGCTCAGGGCAAGCTAACAACAAATACAAAACAATGATTAAAAACAACTTTAAAAACAGCTAAAAACAGCATAAAAAACAAACATCAGTGGGATCACCAGGGCTAACTGGCCAAGTTAGTCTTGCTAGGCCAGTAGGGAGACCAGGGAAGAATGTTAATGTGGGGACCCAGAAGGGTTTCTTCAGAAAAAAGGGAAGGGAAAAAAGGAAGAAGGGATCAGGCTAGATTGAAGGCCAGGTGGAATAGCAATATTTGTGCCAGTGTACAAGCTTTTTTTTCTGCAGCATTTCCCCGGTGTTTGAATAGGGTGGCGTGTGTGTTTGTGTGTGTGTGTGTGTGACCTTTGACCACCAATTTGGGAAGACTAGTAGCCCTTGAGCAACAGGATGTGGGGCAGAGGAACAGTTTGGGGCTAGTTTCCCTTGTAAACTGGGAGTCAGAGAAGCAGAAAGAGTTGACTGAGGCTGAAGCATCTTTCTTTTTTTTAAAAAAAATAATTTTTATTGGGTTTTCACACAAATTATACTACATAAAAAACAAACATAACACACTACATACAACACTAAAAATACACTTTCACACACACACTACTTTATCTTTCCCATCTAGGTTCATTATCATTTTAGTTGGACTTCCTCCTGTCTTCCCCTCTGCGTTCCAATGTATAATTTTAACTTCTATAGCAATTTCCTCACGTCACTTCAAACGCAATCATTCTCTAATCATTTTTCTATGTCTTATTCTATTACTTAGTCTTAATTCTTATTATCTTATCCAATTTACAATTTATAACCTTATATCATTGTACTTATTTACTTAATATTTTCTTAGTTCTATTCTGTAAAATGTTGTTCTTCTAGCATTTCCTTAATTCTAAATATTACGGCTGAAGCATCCTTCTGGTCCACAGTTGCTCTTTGGCAACCTGATGCATAATTCCTAGCTTTGCTGCCTGCTAAGGAGTACATCGATTTCTGCTCTGCCCAGCCTGGATATTTGTAAGCAAAGCAAATATTCGCAAGAGATGATAAGTCTCCAGTGCTCTTTCATCCGCAGGAAAACGAACCCTGCAGTGCTGTCCTGAAGTCTCAAGAAGTGTGTTGCCACTGGAAATGATGAGTCTTGCTCCCTGGGATTAAAAGCAGCCAAATGCGCCAAACCTGGCAAAGGGGAGAGGGGGTGGCTGTAGGGAGACCAAGCCGGAGCTGCGTTTAAGGCAGGCACCCCCAAACTCGGCCCTCCAGATGTTTTGGGACTACAACTCCCATCAGCCTTAGTTAACAGGACCAGTGGTCAGGGATGATGGGAATTGTAGTCCCAAAACAGCTGGAGGGCCAAGTTTGGGGATGCCTGGTTTAAGGTATGGGTAGGCAAACTAAGGTATGGGTAGGCCGGATCTGGCCCAACCACCCGCGGACGGTCCGGGAATCAGCGTATTTTACATGAGTAGAATGTGCCCTTTTATTTCAAATGCATCTCTGGGTTATTTGTGGGGCCTGCCTGGTGTTTTTACAAGAGTATAATGTGTCCTTTTATTTAAAATGCATCTCTGGGTTATTTGTGGGGCCTGCCTGGTGTTTTGACATGAGTAGAAAGTGTGCTTTTATTTCAAATGCATCTCTGGGTTATTTGTGGGGCCTGCCTGGTGTTTTGACATGAGTAGAAAGTGTGCTCTTATTTAAAATGCATCTCTGGGTTATTTGTGGGGCATAGGAATTTGTTCTCCCCCCCAAAAACAACAACAACAACAACAACAATAGTCCGGCCCCCCACATGGTCTGAGGGACAGTGGACCGGCCCCCTGCTGAAAAAGTTTGCTGACCCCTGGTTTAAGGTCTCCTCATGGTCTAACTAAGGCCTCCCTCTCTCCTCAGATATGTGCCAAGCCAGCATACCATGCTCCAGGTGCAGTACGTTGACCACATGGACGAACTGGCCTCCCTGTCGGGAGTGAAGCCTGACCTGCTGCGTCTCGTCCTGACGGACCCAAAGCTGGCCTGGGAGGTGTTCTTTGGGCCCTGCTCTCCGGTGCAGTTCCGTCTGACCGGGCCTGGGAAATGGGAGGGGGCCAGGAACGCCATCCTCACCCAGAAGGAGAGGATTGTCAAGGCCACCAAGACCCGAGGCCTGCAGACCTGCGTGGGCACCAGCCTGCCTTCGACTCCTTGTTTCTTCATCAAAGTGCTTGGCTGCTTTGCCATCTTTGCCATCCTAGTAGCTTACCTGTAGATCGGAGCCAGAGGGGAACCCATTTCCTTCTACCTGCACACCCTTGTACCTGGCAAACATCTAGGATGCTGGGAAGAACAGGTGTGGCTTTAAAGAGAGCAGAATCTGTTACTTGTTAACTCTAGCTCGTTCAGCAGTGAGCAGATCATGCAATGAATTCCCCAGAATTTCCCCACCACCACCACGTCTTCTCCCTTACGTCTGCTTGTTGCATGTTTAGACCTTTTAACCACCCGCTAGAAATAAATTCAGTCAAGACTCCAATCTAGGGTTGCCAGGTCTGCTTCCAAAAAATAGTGGACAAGCGGGGGGGGGGGGGGGGGGGGGGTTAAATTAAATTAAATTATATATTTTCTTACAAACATTTTAACACATATTAAAATAATCACTTCAAAACTTTACTTAAAATTCAAAACATCAAATATATTATAATAATATGTAAAATATTAAATTACATTTGACTTTGCTGTCATGTCTCCTCCAAGCCCGCCTCCCCCCCCCCCCCGCACCTCTACCGGTAGCTGGTTTGCTGCTGCTCCTGCGCGTCAGGAACAGGAAGAGGCGTCTTTTTCTTTCGCGCCTCTCCCTTTTGTTCTCCCTGCGAGTCAGGAACAGGCGGGGCAGAATTCCGGCGCCTCCCCCCCCCCCCCATTTTTTAAATGTCTTGTGAAACAATTGAGTATGATTAATAATTTTTCCGGAGAATCGAGTTCAATGGATATTCGATCTTTGTCTCATTCTTACTTATGGAAAAAAAGACAAAACGCGATTCTCCTATCCTTATTCTCTTAGACTGCACAGCTTTAGATTACGTACCATTTCATCATAAAGCTTTTGAATAAAAAAAAATGTCCACTATTTTGTGAAAAAAAATAGTGAACATAATGTGAAAAAAGCGGACTGTCGGCTCAAATAGTGGACACCTGGCAACCCTACTCCAATCTTTGGTTTGGTTTTTGGCAGAATTTAGGCCACAACTTTATTGATTACAATCAAGTGAGTCATTGCATAGGCTTTGGTTCAACTAGCTCCCTCACCCTTGCAGACAGCGCTGACCCAGAGCTCTATCAAGCCGTCTTAGAAACAGCTTCTTTTCCAAAGCGATCGCGGCCTTGAATGGGAAGCCTGGACTTTGAAGTCATCTAATCTTACCTGTTATGTTTTATCATTGTTTTAATCAGTGTGTATGGTTTTAATCAGTGTGTATGGTTTTAATCAGTGTTTTTGTAGTTGTTTTGTCTTTGCTTGGAGTGCCCTATCTGGGTGGATGGAGCAGCCAAGTAATTTCGTTGTTCCCGAAGGGGGACAATGACAATAAATATATTCTATTCTGTTCTATTCTATTCTATTCTATTCTATTCTATTCTATTCTTCTATCATAGGTCAGCCAAGGGTGAACACCAGGGACAACGGAAAGTGGGACCCCGCCAGTCCGCCACCCTGATGTCCCCCTGGACTCTGGCACGGGCACAACCCCTCTCAGGGTTGACCAAACCATTGAGTCCCTGGATTCCTTTACTGGAATACCCTTCGTATAGGGTATCACCTGAACCAGAGCCTATCCACAAGCTTACAAGTTGTGACGATTTGCTACACGGCAGGCAAAACCCAAGTGGCAACAGCCAATCAGCCAAGTGGGGAAATTCCTGCCGTGCCCCTGTCCCAACGACAGATGACACACGACGGCATAGCAAGGTCAAGCGCAAGCCCTAAATATAGGGAGAGGTGGGCGGGTGTTCCAATGCATTAGCCCGAAGAGGAAGTTCAGGTACACATGCATGGGCTTCAATAGGTCCCTCGATGCCCTTTACTTGCGTCCCATTGGTCAGATTGCTCCCAGCATCGAGGGACCTACCAATAGGGTGTTGTGGCTATCCAAACAATCCCACCCACTATACAGGGTTTGGTTGTCAGGTCGCACCGCAACACGTGCCCTTGTTGAGGGAGGACCCGATTTAACATTCACACAACCAAGGGGACTCTCTCCTCACAGGCATAGTCAGGATAACAATTTCACTTCTTCTTTTTTGCTTTTGTTCTTTTTAAAATAATAATAATTTTTATTAGTTTTCAATTACAGTCCAATAATAGTCTCATTATAACAATACCAATCTATAATACAATTACTAATGCCAATCGTTCAAATACCAAATTATATAATTTAGATAAGGTGCCCCCCCCCCAGCATGCTAGAATTGATGGTGTGATTATTTTCTTTATTTCTACATTCCAAAATCGTAATTTCAATTACATTCAGGTCATAATAAAAATACCTTATACAACAACTGCAATATTAATAACTTCTATTCATGTTGACACATTAAATGATTTATAAAACTACAAGTGAGGCTCTCAAACTATATCCTTATTCTTCCTGTGTGTGGCAATTTTTCTGTCCATGGTGTTTCTTCCTGTCTTTGTAAAATGTTACGTCTATCTTTTCCTGGTTATTGCTGTTATCCATCATGCCTTGGGTGGAGCTGATATCCCATTGTTGTTCCAGTTAATTTCCCCCTCACTCTGTCCCGTGCTTCGTTATTTTGCAACTTTAACAACAGCTGCAAAAGTCACTCTGTCTCAATAAATAACCTTTTGTCACCATTTTTCCTCTCAGCCTGGCTCTCTTAATGTGTTCAGCACCCTAATCTGAGGACTCTCACTTCAAAAGTACCTGAGGAAAGCAAAACCATGTTACGATGGAAGATAGTAGTAGTAGTAGTAGTAATAATAATAATAATAATAATAATTTATTATTTGTACCCCGCCCATCTGGCTGGGTCTCCCCAGCCATTCTGGGCGGCTTCCAACAAAAATAAAAAATACATTAAAATATCACTAATATTTATTATTAAATATTATTAAATATTATTAATATTTATTATTATTATTATTATTATTATTATTATTAACCAGGCAGAGGGCCTTTTCGGTAGTGGCACTCGCCCTGTGGAACGCCCTCCCTTCAGATGTCAAAGAGATAAGCTTCCTTAAACAGGGCTGCCTTCAGATGTCTTCTGAATGTCAGGTGGTTGTTTATCTCTTTGACATCTGAAGGGAGGGCGTTCCACAGGGCGGGTGCCACTACCGAAAAGGCCCTCTGCCTGGTTAATAATAATAATAATAATAATAATAATAATAAATATTATTAAAAGCTACCTTCTGACTTGTATGAGTTCTATGAACATCCCTTATCTTCTCCTGCACAGATCAGGCTTTTGAACTGCTTAGACGTGAGGATAAACAGTTTTTGAAATTACATAGTCACATTGATATTTTATTCATGCAGCTGTCAGTCTACAACAGCTTATAACACAATAAATCTGTCCGTCTTTTAAGATGCCACAAGGCCCTGGGCAACTCTAGCAGCTTAAGCGTCTGTGAGATGGAGAAATGCCAAAACTGGATGCTTGTTGAATTTCTAAGAAATAAAACATATAATATGCTGAGCTAATCACAGTGACTGTTTACTGAAGTGCATGAAATGAAACATATTATTATTATTATTATTATTATTATTAGTAGTAGTAGTAGTAGTAGTAATAGTAAGATATCAAGCAGGGATGGGCAACCTTTTTGGGGCTAGTACACAGGATCAGAAGGGACGCGGGTGTCACTGTGGGTTAAACCACAGAGCCTAGGGCTTGTTGATTAGAAGGTTGGCGGTTCAAATCCCCACGACGGGGTGAGCTCCCATTGCTTGGTCCCTGCTCCTGCCCACCTAGCAGTTCGAAAGCACGTCAAAGTGCAAGTAGATAAATAGGTACCGCTCCGGCGGGAAGGTAACCGGTGTTTCCGTGTGCTGCTCTGGCTTAGAAGCGGCTTAGTCATGCTGGGCACATGACCCGGAAGCTGTACACCGGCTCTCTTGGCCAATAAAGATGAGTGCCGTAACCCCAGAGTCGTCTGCAACTGGACCTAATGGTCAGGGGTCCCTTTACCTTTTTACACGGGACCAGATACAGCTAGCTAGTCCTGCTTAGCAGAAGCCCACACAAAAACTTCTGCTAGAGCAATGCCACCTCTTCCCACTTCCTTCCCCCCATGTGGCCCAAAATGACTTGGGGTGTGTGTGAGGAGAATCCCAGGATAGCATGCAGGGGAGCAGAGGGGAGATTGTTCCATACATTTCCAAGCACAATTCAAAGTGTTGGTGCTGACCTTTAAAGCCCTATATGGCCTCGGTCCAGTATATCTGAAGGAGCATCTCCACCCCCATCGATCTACCCGGACAGTGAGGTCCAGCTCCGAGGGCCTTCTGGCGGTTCCCTCGCGGCAAGAAGCCAAGTTACAGGGAACCAGGCAGCGGGCCTTCTCGGTGGTGGCACCCGCCCTGTGGATCGCCCTCCCACCAGATGTCAAAGAGAACAACAACTACCAGACTTTTAGAAGAGATCTGAAGGCAGCCCTGTTTAGGGAAGCTTTTCATGTTTGATTGGTCATTGTATTTTAATGTTTTGTTGGAAGCCGCCCAGAGTGGCTGGGGAAACCCAGCCAGATGGGCGGGGTATAAATAATAAATTATTATTATTATTATTATTATTATTATTATTATTATTATTAGGCAAGCAGAAGGGCTTACGCAGACAGACATTTCTAAGTGGAATGCTGAATTCCTCCCTATATTTCCTGGCACCCCAGGGGTGGGGAGCACACACTTGTCAATCTCCTGATGTCATGATCATCTGATGTCATAATGACAGCAGGTGGTTGCCATGTGTCAGAGCATAGCGCTTTGCAACGCACATCCCAAATGCCCAACATTAAGCTGGTTGCTGGGCGCTCTGCAAGCTCTGAGCTTGAAAGTTAGAGAGGACGAAATGTGCAGACTGGGAGAGGAGCAAAATCAGATCTCTGCATCCTGCATTGTGAGAAGGAATTGAGAATTCTCTGAGAGCTGCTTCTACCCTCCTCAGAGAACTACAGCTCTCACGAGCGCCAGAGGTCCAGGCCCAGAGAAGGGCTCGAGAATTAAACCCATCCATTCTTCTGCCTTCCACAAGGTGTCGTCTGAGATCCACAACTGATGAAAAATCCCCGCTTTCATTGTTAATATCCAGCCTGGAGTTCTAGGGAACACAAACATTTGCACACTGCTTTGTAACATTCAGTTGGCCACATAGAGATACACCTTTAACTTAAAGGTAAAGGGACCCCTGACCATTAGGTCCAGTCGCAGACGACTCTGGGGTTGCGGCGCTCACCTCGCTTTACTGGCTGAGGGAGCCGGCATACAGCTTCCGGGTCATGTGGCCAGCATGACAAAGCCGCTTGTGGTGAACCAGAGCAGCGCACGGAAACGCCGTTTACCTTCCCGCCAGAGCGGTACCTATTTATCTACTTGCACTTTGACATGCTTTCGAACTGCTAGTTTGGTAGGAGCTGGGACTGAGCAACGGGAGCTCACCCCATCGCAGGGATTCGAACCACCGACCTTCTGATCGGCAAACCCTCGGCTCTGGTTTAGACCACAGTGCCACCTTTAACTTACGTCCATGGAAAAAATGCTTCCAATCGTTTTCCAGGAACTCTTAAGTCTGACACAGAGAGTTGGTGGTCCTAGCCCTGCTCACAGGTCTGTGGCCAGGCAGAGATCAGATGTAGGAACCAACACTTGGAGCTTCTCTGTCACAATTTGCCCAGATGTGACAGTTATATGGTTTGACATTAAGTCAAATCTTGGTCGAGTGTTTTTAAAAAGAGAGAGAGATTTATGTCTGTTGAAATAACTTTGAAATTTATATTTGATTGCGCGTTTACTGAATTGGCCCAGTACCAAATTGCTCCCAGGATTGATAGAAAACACATAAATCTACAGCTCAAAAAGTCAAATTACATTGGTGACAGTATTTTGAATAATGGTAACGTGAATGAGTCTGGAGATTAAGTCGTATATTACAGAGCCGATTCATTTGCAAAGTATTGCAAACTTTGCACTCAAGCATAGGTGTTCCAGGCAAAAACAAACAAACAAACGTATTTTGACGCATGCCCAGGAGGTTAGTGACTTGCTGGCTGGGCTTTCTGCTTTAAGGACAAAGAAGATTAGAACATGCCGTAGGCAGGTTTGGAAAGCTACCATCTCTGCTTGCAGGTGATGATGCTTCATTTTTCTGCATGTTTAGTGATTGGTGCTACAAATACAATAGACATATCTGCATAGACTATAACTATGCCATTTACTGCCATTGCTCCCAGTTTAGGGACCTTGAGCAGTAGCACCATTGTAAAGCTCCAATTCTGCTGTGGTTCTCAATGCTAAGTACCAAAAAACACGCTTCCTGCAACATTAAGACATGCCACTGGAAAAGGAACCATAAGCGGCATGTTGCCTTGCATGCATTTCACATACGCCTTAGTAGATGCTGTGCAAAGAAAATCTCTCTCTCTCTCTTACACACACACACACACACACACACACACACACACACACACAGAGAGAGAGAGAGAGAGAGAGAGAGAGAGACGGTGCCTTCCTCTTACAACTGAGTAGCTTGCCACAGCTTATCCACAAATCGTGTCCTAGAGAACATGTGTTGTGGTGATATCATCAGGACTGAACTCACTGTTTGTGTAGGTGGGAGCAATTGGATAGCCACAACAACCTTATTGGTGGTCCCTCGGTTGCTGGAGTAATTCTGGCCATTGGGATCGTTTCATGCATTAACCGAGGGACCTTTATATACCACTGCACGTTGCATCAAGCTTCCTCTTTTCGCCTCGTGCATCGGATGACCCGCCCACCCTCTCTATATTTAGGGTCCATTATGACCTTGCTAAGGGACGCAGGTGGCGCTGTGGTCTAAACCACAGAGCCTAGGGCTTGCCGATCGGAAGGTCGGCGGTTCGAATCCCTGCAATAGAGTGAGCTCCCGTTGCTCAGTCCCAGCTCCTGCCAACCTAGCAGTTCAAAAGCACGTCAAAGTGCAAGTAGATAAATAGGTACCGCTCTGGCGGGAAGGTAAACAGCGTTTCCGTGCACTGCTCTGGTTTGCCAGAAGCGGCTTAGTCATGTTGGCCACATTACCTGGAAGCTGTACGCCGGCTCCCTCAGCCAATAAAGCGAGATGAGCGCCGCAACCCCAGAGTCGGTCACGACTGGACCTAATGGTCAGGGGTCCCTTTACCTTTACCTATGACCTTGCTATGCCGTTGTGAGTCGTCTGTTTTGGGGGCAGGGGCCCGGTAGGAATTTTCCCATATGGCTGATTGGCCACTTGGGTTTTGCCTGCTGCGTAGCAAATCGTCACAACTTTGTAAGGTTTGGCGGTTAGGCCTTGGTTCAATGTGGAGGGGAGGGGAGGTTGTCACACCTGCCCCTCCAATGCGCGAAAGGGTATTCCATTAAAGTAGTCCAGGGGCTCATCCCCTTCCAGGGGTTAGGGCCACGCCAGAGTCCGTGGGAGCATTTGGGGTGAGCTTGAGTCTGAATCTGGTCCAATGCTCCCCCAGGATGTTTGCCCTTGCTGACCTCTGCTGGTGTCCAGTCGTCAGTGCTGCCCTGCCAAGGTCAGGTGCAGCTAGTTGTGAACCAATGCCTAAGCCAGGGGTAGGCAACCTAAGGGCCTTGGGCTGGATCTGGCCCAATCGCCTTTTCAATCTGGCTCATGGACGGTCTGGGAATCAGCATGTTTTTACAAGAGTATAATGTGTCCTTTTATTTAAAATGCATCTCTGGGTTATTTGTGGGGGCTGCCTGGTGTTTTTACATGAGTAGAATGTGTGCTTTTATTTAAAATGCATCTCTGGGTTATTTGTGGGGCATAGGAATTCGTTAATTTTTATTTCCCCCCCCAAAATATAGTCTGGCCCACCACATGGTCTGAGGGATGGTGGACCGGCCCACGGCTGAAAAAGGTTGCTGACCCCTGGCCTAAGCAAAGCGCTCATGATTTGTAATCAATAAAGTTGTGGCCAAAATTATGCCAATACAGTGGTACCTCGGGTTAAGTACTTAATTCGTTCTGGAGGTCTGTTCTTAACCTGAAGCGTACTTAACCTGAAGTACCACTTTAGCTAACGGGACCTCCTGCTGCCGCTGTGCTGCCAGAGCACGATTTCTGTTCTTAGCGGAGTTCTTAACCTGAAGCGTACTTAACCCGAGGTACCACTGTAACCTTAAACTAAATTCTGTGTCAATTGTGTCTTTATTTATTGGGGGAAGTCTTGGGATCATCATCATCATCCTTTATTCGACCGTCAGTCAGAAAAAGATACATTTAAGTCTTGGGATCTTAACACGCAATACAATTAAGGCTAAAACGTGGTGATTCCTCATCTTGGTGTTCGAGCAACTTGGTCCTTAACAGTTCAGGCCCTTGCTTTTTGCACACGAAACTCAATGTTTGCTTGTTTGATTTTATGTTTCCCTTTCCAAAACCCCTTTGCAGAGCAGCAGAGGTCAGATCTGTCTGCTGTAAACTGCTGCTTTTGCAGGATTATTTTATTCATGGGATCTATTCACAACACAGCTGAGAATTAATCACCAAGCACATAGTGGCAACCGAGTAATTGCCAACCGCCTCAATGTCCACCTGTAATTTCTACCGGATCTAGCAATTATCTCCCACAATTAATTGTATTAACTCGGTTAAACCCATAATTGAGTAATTTTAGTTTTGGGGAAGTATAAACAAGTTCATGTCTGCAATCAATGTGAGAGCTTTTTTTATTTTTTTAAAGGTATTCAATAACAAGAGTATATGGAGCTGGAAAAGATTATAGCTTTACAAAGCGGACATTTTATGGGTTACATCACATGTTTCGTGGATTGGTTTTCACCTTTTATCTTCAACCTGCTCCATCAAAGACTTGTGGAATCGAGTTGCCCCCATGTTGTTAAACATGTAAACAAAATACAACTGACCATTTGCTAGCTTATAATGGTGCCTTATATCCACCACCTGAGGGAAGCTGGCATGGCTAATTTTATGAGCTGTGGATGAGCAATTTATAGCTGTGCTATTCATTTTTGCAGAGATTCCTACCAGTGTTCCATAAGTGCAAACTGCAGCATTAATGTGTTATTTTTATAATAATTTTTATTAGCTTTCAATTACAGTCCAATAATAGCCTCATTACAACAATGCCAAATTATAATACTATTGCTAATACCAATCATTCAGATACCAAATTATATAATTTAGGTGGCTCCTCACAAGCTAGAATTGGTGGTTTGGTGATTTTCTTTATTTCTGCGTTCCAAATTCTTATTAATTTTTTAATTACATTCCAGTCAAGATAACAATCCCTTATACAACAACTGCAATATTAACAACTTCCATTTGTATCAACATATTAAGTGATTTATGAAACTACAGGTGAGGCACTCAAGCTAAACAGAGGACGACAGAGGACGAGATGGTTGGACAGTGTTCTCGAAGCTACTAACATGAGTTTGACCAAACTGCGGGAGGCAGTGAAGGATAGGCGTGCCTGGCGTGCTCTGGTCCACGGGGTCACGAAGAGTCGGACACGACTAAACGACTAAGCAACAACAACATCATATCTCCTCTCAGTTTCCTCTTTCCCAGGCTAAAAATACCCAGGTCCTTCAACCGTTCCTAATAAGTCTTGCCTTCTCCAACTCCCTCAAAACTACAATTCAGATAACAAAGCAGCATGAGTTAGCAATTAGTTAAAAAGCCAATCAGACTTAAGTTGTAACACTTTCACCAGGAATCTAGATGAGATGAGAAACGGGACCAATCTGATCTCCAGGTACAGGAAGTTCCACAACTTCAGTTGCATGACAGAGAAACTTCTCCTTCACATGCCCACCAACTACACCTTTGATGGTGATGATGGGACACGCAGAGCAGAGACTCCTTCAAAAGCTTATGTAGATAGGTAGGATCATGTGGGAGGAGATGGTTCTTCAAACAACTTGGTCCTTTCAGGTCTTCAAAGGTACTCAGCACAGCTATTGGAACTGGAAATGTTTGTTAAGCCAGTGTGGTTGGAGCAGCTGTTCAGAGCCACAAGCTCCATAAAAGTAGCCCTGGTCAAAACTGTAGCTTAGTGGAAGAACCATGCAGAAAGTGGGTCCATTTCCCAGGCTTCCCCTTTAGTCTAATATCCAATTTCTTTGGGTTACGATGATAAATAAAGAGTAGTCCAAAAAAAGCTGGAAACAAACGATTTTAATGTTTCCAAAAAATGTTCTGAACTTCATTCCAGGAGATTTAAGTCTCCGCAAGGGAAATGCCTGCATCTAATTAGGATAGAGGGAACATTTTTGTTTACTAGCCCTGTTTATGTAACTGGGCCTGGCAACGTCAAGCTACTCCTTACACCAGAGTAGTAACGCTGAACTCAGAAAGACTACTGGAGTGTAAGTGGTTTGAGAACTTGTCTTTCTCTTGCCCATCAAGCCCTTCATTTTTTCTGTCACAAGCTATATTTAGATGTGTTGGATGTTTTTTATTTGCTCGTTTGACGGTTCAATGGCAGCATAGAGTACGACTAGAAAGATAGAGAAAATAAAGGAGCATTGATAAAAATCAACTCCCAATCATGTACTTGGTGCCAAAGGCTTGATCCATAGCTGTCAACTTTCGGATTTGAAAATAAGGGATTTTTTCAAACTTTCGGATTTAAAAATAAGGGATGTCGCGAGGGCGGTGCAATGGCACCAAGTAGCCTTGCCACCCTGCGCTCCAGAGGCTGCGCTGCGAACGGGTGAGCGAAAGAGCGAGCGCATAGACGGCAGGCTGTCTGTCTGTCTGGTTGGGCATGAGGGTCTGGCTGCACAAGGCATGCAAGCTCCGCCCCCAGTCAGTCTCAGACTCCTTATTGGCAGCCGAGCAACGCAGCTGAGGAGCCTCCCTGGCCAGCAGGGAGGGAGAGGAGCTGCTTCCTTTGAAATCTAGGAGATTTAAGGGATATCAACAATCCGGGATAGCAGCGGGAAATGGCATTGGAATAAGGGAGTTTCCTGGGGGGGGGGGAAGGGAGGGTTGACAGCTATGGCTTGAACACGTATTGAATTAATATGTCATGCACAAAACAGCAAAAGTCACATTCCTGATGCTTCTCCCTGGAAGCAAAAACGGGATAAAAGGCCCTCATTGGCAATAAAGATATAAAGATAAAAAAAGATAATCCCCATCTCCATTTCTCTTTCTACTCTACTTTCACTGACACCTCTTAATTATTGCACCCCCATTTTTATTTTTAACTTTCATTTGCATTCTTATAACCATTATTAAATATTTCCATACACCTTTTGTCTTTTACTGCACACACATGCTAGTACTGCTTCCCCCCTTCTTCCCCCCTCCCCCCCCGGTCCACCTATAAATGTGTCCCGGCACATCTGCCCCCTGTTTTCCTCTTCAAAATACGGCCGCGCTAGAACACGCCTGTACAGGACTTCAGGCGGAAGTGAGCTGCTATCCAAACCAACATTTCCCCGAGGGCAGGGAATGGATATAGGACCAGAGTCAGCCCAGATAATGTATGTCCTGCCTCCTGGCTTTCAAATAAACTCCTCCCACGTGTCCAAAGTTAAGAGGGAGACATTTTGCCTTCTCTTGCAAATTCCACTTGCATGCGGACAGGGAGCTGGCAGGACTGGAAGAAGAGGAGCAGCAAACAAGGAAAAGTAAGGTGATACTAGCGGCAACACAAGGGAAAGTAGAGCTGGAATTGGCAGGGGGCGAATCGCAGCATCTTTCCCCAGACTCACTGATTCTTTATCTGCCAAATCCTCATTCTGTTGTAGTTACAGCTCTAACAGGCTGGAGGAAAGGGCAAGGATTGTGTAAGCAGTTCTGCTGCTCGTACAGATGTTCGTGTTTCAAAGCCCTGTAGCCCATAGCTGTCAACTTTCGGATTTGAAAATAAGGGATTTTTTCAAACTTTCAGATTTGAAAATAAGGGATGCTGCAAGGGCGGTGCAATGGCACCAAGTAGCCTCACCACCCTGCGCTCCAGAGGCTGCGCACGAACGGGTGAGCGAAAGAGCGAGCGCATAGATGGCAGGCAGGCTGTCTGTCTGGTTGGGCGTGAGGGTCTGGCTGCACAAGGCATGCAAGCTCCGCCCCCAGTCGGTCTCAGACTCCTTATTGGCAGCCGAGCAACGCAGCTGAGGAGCCTCCCTGGCCGGCAGGGAGGGAGAGGAGCTGCTTCCTTTGAAATCCGGGAAATTTAAGGGATATCAACAATCCGGGATAGCAGCGGGAAACGGCATTGGAGTAAGGGAGTTTCCCGCAAAAAAAGGGAGGGTTGACAGCTATGCTGTAGCCACAGGGGTTTCTGCAAGCCCACGGCATCTCTAGGCCTTGAGTAGGGTTAAAAAGGGTAAAGGGACCCCTGAACATTAGGTCCAGTCGTGACCGGCTCTGGGGTTGCGGCGCTCATCTCGCTTTACTGGCCGAGGGAGCCGGCGTACAGCTTCCGGGTCATGTGGCCTGCATGACCAAGCCGCTTCTGGCGAACCAGAGCAGCGCACGGAAACGCCGTTTACCTTCCCGCTGCAGTGGTACCTATTTATCTACTTGCACTTTGACATGCTTTCGAACTGCTAGGTTGGCAGGAGCAGGGACCGAGCAACGGGAGCTCACCCCGTCACGGGGATTCGAACCGCCGACCTTCTGATCGGCAAGCCCTAGGCTCTGTGGTTTAACCCACAGCGCCACCCACGCCCTTGTGAGTAGGGTTAGCCTAACCCTAATACCAAAAATGTGATGGGAGTACAAGCCTTGCTCTGCTGAGGACTTTTTGAGGCCCTTTCCAGCCGCCGTCCTCCTTTTCTCACATTGAATGGAACTGACCTGCAGAATAGACCTGGGGAAAAAAGAGACGATGCACATAACTTTTTTGTAACCTAAGAATTTTTTTTAATAAAAATTGTTTTTTTAAAGAAATGGTGCAGGGCATGTTTGCAGTTGTGGGCTCACTGGGAGCCTAGCCAGACTGGGAATGCCAACTGTTTCTGGTCACTTTCGAGTCAGGAGGTGGGGAAACTTTGCATGCATGCTGTGAGTGCATGGTCCCGATTTGCAAGAGAGTGTGTGAATGCTCACAGAGGCAAGGACAAGCTTTTTGGTTGTGAGTTGTGTCGGGGTTTGGGAAATCATTTAGCATGGGGGCCCAAGATCCTTTTGGGGGGTTCTTTGGAGACTAGTAACATACTGCATAGGGACCCAGGTGGCGCTGTGGGTTAAACCACAGAGCCTAGGGCTTGCCGATCAGAAGGTCGGCGGTTCGAATCCCTGCGATGGGGTGAGCTCCCGTTGCTCAGCCCCTGCTCCTGCCAACCTAGCAGTTCAAAAGCACGTCAAAGTGCATGTAGATAAATAGGTACCGCTCCAGCAGGAAGGTAAACGGCATTTCCGTGCGCTGCTCTGGTTCGCCAGAAGCGGCTTTGTCATGCTGGCCACATGACCCGGAAGCTGTACGCTGGCTCTCGGCCAATAAAGCGAGATGAGCGCCGCAACCCCAGAGTCGGACACGACTGGACCTAATGGTCAGGGGTCCCTTTACCTTTACTTTAACATACTGCATATAAAGTGGTAAAGGAGATACGCTTATAAAGTGGTAAAGGGCCTGCAAGACAGAGCTGTTCCGCCTGGCCTTCGGGTTGGACTCAGTCTGATGTTTTTTCCTCCCCTTATGGTTTTGATTGGGTGATAAATGAAGCTGCATTTAAATTTTAAATTCTAAATTGTATTTTAACATGTATTTTAATTAACGGTTTCTCTTTCTTTTATATTTTATTGGGGTTAGCCGCCCTGAGCCCGGTTTCGGCTGGGAAGGGCGGGGTATAAATAAATTTTATTATTATTATTATTATTATTATTATTATTATTATTATTATTATTATTATTATTATAACTGGTTCTGAGGGAGGATCTTTACAATTCTCCCTGTTCTAGGTGGCCATGGTAAAAACAGTAGCAGTTATTGGAGCAGGAGTGAGTGGATTGGCATCTATCAAATGCTGCCTAGATGAAGGACTGGAGCCTACCTGCTTTGAGAGGAGTGATGGCATTGGGGGACTGTGGCGGTTCACGGTGAGTGTGTATTCAGGGACAAATGTCCCCTCTGTCCACCAAATGTGCTGGCCCTGTAGCTTGTTACATATTTCTCTCCTTATGACTGAAGCATGCAATCCCAACCTATTTGGCTGGCCGGATCTGACCTGATGTGATTTGGTATTAGATCTAATCACAAGACACGGGGAGCTGCAATCATGCTTAGAGATTTTGACTTGTAAAGGTAAAGGACCCCTGGATGGCTGAGTCCAGTCCAAGGAGACTATGGGGTTGTGGCGCTCATCTCGGTTTCAGGCCGAGGGAGCCGGCGTTTGTCCGCAGGCAGCTTTCCAGGTCATGTGGAAACTAACCGCTTCTGGTGCAACGGAACACCGTGGCGGAAAGCAGAGTGCACGGAAACGCTGTTTACCTTCCCGCCACAGTGGTACCTATTTATCTACTCGCATTGGTGTGCTTTCGAACTGCTAGGTTGGCAGAAGCTGAGACAGAGCAATGGGAGCTCACTCCATCGCGCAGATCCTAACCGCTGACCTTCTGATGGGCAAGCCCAAGAGGCTTGGTGGTTTAGACCACAGCGCCACAGATATCTAGTTGTAAAAATGTGTCAACTAGATTACAGTGGTACCTCTGGTTATGTACTTAATTCGTTCCGGACGTCCGTTCTTAACCTGAAAACATTCTTAACCGGAAGCACCACTTTAGCTAATGGGGCCTCCCCCTGCCGCTGCGCCGCCGCTACCCGATTTCTGTTCTCATCCTGAAGCAAAGTTCTTAACCCGAGGTAATATTTCTGGGTTAGCAGAGTCTGTAACCTGAAGCGTATGTAACCCGAGGTACCGCTGTATTATAAAAAACGTGCATATTGATTGATTGATAAAAGATGTGAACCTGTTTTACAACTCATTTTGTTGGACATGTGCATTTGGCTTCCAAAAATTATTGTGGGGGATGAACATGGAGGAACCCATGGAAGGAACTTCTTAGTGTTGCTTGTTCTGTCATTATGAGTTGTTTTGCCATCTGACAATTTTTGGTGGGAATGAAAAAGGCACAAGGAGTCACTTTAGTCTGCAAACACAAAAGCCCTTTGCTGCAGTTCAGCAGTTCAGAGTCAGCTAGAGTCAAATGCATGACTGGTCGGGCATCAACTGAGAACAGTTAATAAATTCAGGGAATTTCATAGCATTGCCAATGTGACTATTGCCCTCAAGGCTGGTTGTTGCAAAACCCGGAATAACCTTTATTGCTGCTAATCATGTGGTTTTAAGGCATTTTGCAGTTTAAGAGAGGCATTGCTTCTCATGCTGAACATACACCTTTCTTTTACGGACAGTTGAAACCCCTGCAAAACTTGTTTAGCATGGAAGAAAGTGGGATTGGTATACAAGCAATAATCCTTCTTTCAAACAGCCTCCGGGTCATGTGGCCAGCATGACTAAGCTGCTTCTGGCGAACCAGAGCAGCGCACGGAAGCGCTGTTTACCTTCCCGCCGGAGCGGTACCTATTTATCTACTTGCACTTTGACGTGCTTTCGAACTGCTAGGTTGGCAGGAGCAGGGACAGACCAACGGGAGCTCACCCCGTCACGGGGATTCGAACCGCCGACCTTCTGATCGGAAAGCCCTAGGCTCTGTGGTTTAACCCACAGCGCCACCCATGTGTTTTTACACACATATAAAAGCTGAGCTTGCGATGGAGGGATTCACAGCCTTGACAACTCAAAGGGGTCTTGTTTCTCCCATAGCCACAGCCTTGGATTCAAACAGAAATCAGACGTTGCTCTGACACTCTCTTCAGCTTGCTGCCTTTGCTAACCTGCATCCTTTATCCTACAGGTCACATTCCAGCCAGCTTTCAGCTCTGCCTCAAACTCTGCCTTTCTTTTCATACTAACTCTGAGTTGAGGGAGGATTCCCTCCCATTTGCTGTCTGGTTCAGAGCCCCCCCCTTTCACTTTCCTAATGGTTGTCCCTTTTTTTGTTTCTTGTTCTCTTAATGACCCATCACCCCAGGTGAGTTCCTGAACACAGGATGCTGGGTTCTGGGGTTAGGAATCTGGCATCCAGTTTAACCCCACCAAGCCCTGGTTAAATTCCAACACCCGCTGGACCTAGGAATTTAGGGGAGCCTGGCACCAATACTCCTTTTAAAGCAAAAATAAAATAAAATAAAAAGCAAAATGTGCCCTGGATGCTGTGAGGATTCCCAGAGACGCCATAAAAATCGCATAAGCCCTTTTACCTTCTAATTAGAGTGCAGTTAAGAAGAGGTCGAGAAGCACGTGGGTTTCTCCTTTTTCATTGCTTGTGAATAGACTGCTGTTTTTTGCCTGTTATATAACCATTCTTAACTATTTACAGAAGAGTAATCCGAGGATAGAGAACACGGAAAAACTGCCTGCCTAGACAATAGCCTCCCATAATCTTTAGATTGCTTCCAAAGTGGCAATTGCCTTAATGCCACTAATTTTTTTTTTTTTTTTTTTCATTTGAGTCCCCTTCCTTCTGCCCCACCCAGCCAACCATGAGAACAGGGGTAGGCAACCTAAGGCCTGTGGGCCGGATGTTGCCCAATCGCCTTCTCAATCCGGGCTGCGGACGGTCCGGGAATCAGCGAGTTTTGACATGAGTAGAATGTGTCCTTTTATTTCAAACGCATCTCTGGGTTATTTGTGGGGCCTGCCTGGTGTTTTGACATCTTTATCTTTATCTTTATATATTTATTGTCATTGTACAAGTACAACGAAATTGGATTTAAATAATAATAATAATAATAATAATAATAATAATAATAATAATATTTTTTTTAAAATCATTTTTCATTTAAACAATTGTTTCCCCAACCAAAAATGTACTCAACACGAGTAACAGAAGTAAAAGCCATACGAAACACTTAAAAATAAGGGAGAGCACTGAGCAGCCGCTGCGTCTATGTGCGCCACCATCTTAGAACTCTTATAACTTATAAGTGTTATAAAAAATAACATACATTTAAACAAAGAACAAAACAAAACTGAGCCCTCTCTGCCAAGCAGCGGTGGCGGCAGCGGTCCTTTATAGAGCCCATCAGGCCCCGCCCTAGGCCAGTTGGTGAGTGGCCGGACTGGGGCCCTCAGGCGCTGAGCAGGAGAGTCCTCATGACATGAGTAGAATGTGTGCTTTTATTTAAAATGCATCTCTGGGTTATTTATGGGGCATAGGAATTCATTCATATATTTTTTTTCAAAATATAGTCCGGCCCCCCACATGGTCTGAGGGATCATGGACCGGCCCACGGCTGAAAAAGGTTGCTGACCCCTGCATGAGAACGTGGGGAAATCCTCACACAGAGGTGTGAGTGGGTAGCCTGCAGTTTCATGTTAAAGGTTTCCACAATGGGGCACTGATCCAAAGCTGGCATTGGACAGCAATAGAAAAGGGTCACCTTGAACCCTCCTGCACATAAAGAAATGTCATTAGCTCTTCCCGGGACTAGAGATGCACAGTCATCCCATTGCTCACCTTTGTAAGCATTGAAAGCGAAGTCATCAAGGCTTGAGCTGTTTGCACTAGGGCAGTGATGGCTAACCTTGACACTCCAGATGTTTTGGAACTACAACTCCCATCATCCCTAGCTAACAGGATCAGTGGTCAGGGATGATGGGAGTTGTAGTGCCAAAACATCTGGAGTGTCAAGGTTAGCCATCACTGCACTAGGGCCTTGTTGTGGGGGGAGGCAGAGCTGGGGTCAGCAGTTGCATGGCTCTGACCCTGCTTGCAAGCATTTTTACAGGGGCACTTATTGATCCAGTGTGGATCAATGCCGTTCCTCTGCCAGGGACATTTAACTCTCCCAGGTCCTGGCAGATGTGAGGAGGAACCCTCTGCCTGCTTCACAATCCTCTCCACAGATTTTTAAGCCTTGTAAGTGTACTGACCGCCCCCTCCAATGCCACCACAAGAGAACGTGGGTGGTGCTGTGGGTTAAACCACAGAGCCTAGGGCTTGCTGATCAGAAGGTCGGTGGTTCGAATCCCTGCGACGGGGTGAGCTCCCGTTGCTCGGTCCCAGCTCCTGCCAACCTAGCAGTTCGAAAGCACGTCAAAGTGCAAGTAGATAAGTAGTGCCACTATACTATGTGTGTGTGTGTGTGTGTGTGTGTGTGTGTGTGTATGGGACGTGGGTGGTGCTGTGGGTTAAACCATAGAGCCTAGGGCTTGCCGATCAGAAGGTTAGCGGTTCAAATCCCCGTGACAGGGTGAGCTCCCATTGCTCGGTCCCTGCTCCTGTCAACTGCTCCTGCCAACCTAACAGTTTGAAAGCACGTCAAAGTGCAAGTAGATAAATAGGTACCACTCCGGCGGGAAGGTATATATATAATCTTATATATTAAATTTGTGTATTGCTGTTCATCCGTAGATATCAGGGTGGCTCACAACATCTGTTGATGCAGCCTAGAATAGCATTAGTACCTTCACCTTCTGATGAGAAATCCACTGTATTGTGTTGGAAGGAAAGCTGGGCATGTAACATCCCAGTTGCACGTTAACTGTAAGGATTTTCACCTCCTGAAGCTGTGCTTATTTTCTTTTGTTCATGCTTTGTCTTGCCTTCCCCATCAGGAGTCTGCAGAGGAAGGCAGAGCCAGTATTTACCACTCCGTGTTCTCCAATTCTTGCAAAGAAATGATGTGCTATCCAGACTTCCCTTTCCCAGAGGAATTCCCAAATTACATGCACAACTCCAAGCTTCAAGAATACATCCAGTTGTATGCCAAACACTTCGATCTTGTAAAATACATAAAGTTTAAGGTAAGAAATCTGTGGATACCAGAATTCGCCCCAGCAGGGCAAATTGTTTTGCAAGAGTGCAAACAGGTCCTCCAGAGCAGCGTTCTTCAACCTTGGGTCCCCAGATGTTGGTGGACTACAACTCCCATCATCCCTGACCATTGGCTAAGATGACTGGAGATTATGGGTATTGGAGTCCAACAACATCTGGGGACCCAAGGTTGAAGAGCACTGCTCCAGAGCATTTGAAAATGTCAGCATCCATGATCTGGGCTCTCTTCTTCAGGTCCAGGGTGCTGAAAAGCAGTGCTCAATGGGACAACTGCTAAGGGCTTATCCCAGTGATGGCTAACCTTGACACTCCAGATGTTTTGGGACTACAACTCCCATCATCCCTGACCACTGATCCTGTTAGCTAGGGATGATGGGAGTTGTAGTTCCAAAACATCTGGGGTGTCAAGGTTAGCCATCACTGGCTTATCCACACATAAGCTTTTGCTCTTTGCAGACACATGCTTTAAAGCTCCATGTTGGACCATTCTTTCTTTTTTTCTTTTTTGCCCTGGAGCACATTAAAGCTGAAGTGCAGCCAATGACAATGTGGGTTTTTCCACAGTTTGCCGTTTGTTCCAATTCAGCAGTAAAGAGCAGCTTTTTTGTGGGGAGATCTCCGGAGCAAAAAATAAATAAAACAACAACAGGAAAGGAAAAAGCACGCTTGGACATGGAACTTTAAAGTGGAGGCTGTGCCTGGAAAGCATGGAGGAAAGGCCTTAAATTAAGGTTAATTTAGAAGCAGCAGACCTACAGACAGGCAGCATCCAAATTAGAAATATCTGAAGATTGGAGCAATCTCTCCACAGGAAGCTGTGTTTACATGGTTCCAGAAGTTCCGTGTGTGGAGGCAGAAAGAGCAAGTTAAGCCTGTCATCCATCAGCATGGTTGCCATGGGCTAAACTTTTGTGTCTGTGTGCTCTTCTCCTCTGTCCTGCTGCTTTTGGCCTTTCTGCCAAAGGGGGGTTGCATTTTAGCTTGCGCTGGACTAGGAAGAGAGTGCGGATCCTGATGCAGGATTATTTTGTCAAATCCCTTACTCCAGGCATAGGCAACCTTGGCTCTCCAGATGTTTTGGGACTACAATTCCCATCATCCCTGACCACTGGTCCTGTTAGCTAGGGATGATGGGAGTTGTAGTCCCAAAACATCTGGAGAGCCAAGGTTGCCTAGGCCTGCCTTACTCCAATCAGGTAACATTTAGACAAGCCCTGCCTGATACAGCCCTTTCTAGTGAATCAGACCCTGGACTCATGACTTAATTATAGATAGGTAGCTTATTTTAGGGACCCATGTGGCGCTGTGGGTTAAACCACAGAGCCTAGGGCTTGCTGATCAGAAGGTCAGCGGTTCGAATCCCTGCAACGGGGTGAGCTCCCGTTGCTTGGTCCCAGCTCCTGCCCACCTAGCAGTTCGAAAGCACGTCAAAGTGCAAGTAGATAAATAGGAACCGCTCTGGCGGGAAGGTAAACGGTGTTTCCGTGTGCTGCTCTGGTTCGCCAGAAGTGGCTTTGTCATGCTGGCCACATGACCTGGAAGCTGTACGCCGGCTCTCGGCCAATAAAGTGAGATGAGCGCCGCAACCCCAGAGTCGGACACGACTGGACCTAATGGTCAGGGGTCCCTTTACCTTTACCTCTAGCTTATTTTCCTCAGAAAATCTGTGGTGTCACGTACGTAGGTGGGAACACTGATGGCATATGGTTTCAGAACAGAGTCCATATAACCGGAAACACCCACTGTAATAGTGCCAATACCGTCTATTTTTGAAGCCTAAACCACACTGATACACTTTCTTGAACATCTCCTCAAAGACTCTTGTGAGTAAAATTAGGAAACGCCCGGATTACCCTATTACTGGCCAATGGGAAGTCGTAATAGAAAAGGATGGGAAGGTGGAATCAGTCGTATTTGATGCTGTTATGATTTGCTCCGGACATCATGTCTATCCGAATATTCCAAGGAATAGCTTTCCTGGTAAGTGACTATACAAAAATATAGGATTAAACATAATGTGATCTCCAGTTCACGAAGTGCTGTGGCGTGAGAGGCCTCTATGCCTTTTACTGTCTCTCAGCAGAGGACAGAACTAAAGTCCAGTTGACTTCAGGTTGACTTCAGGAATTGTTGAAGGTTCCTCTGGGCTAAGGATGAGGAGCGATGAAGTGGTCACCTAATGCAGCACATTCATTTTTTTTTTTTTGAAATAAATTTTTATTGTTTTATTTGTTTTATTGTTTTATTGTTTAATGCAGCACATTCAGTGGGTCAGTTTTGTTTGTTGCTATATTTTACCACAGCAATGGCACTGTTTCAGATTTCCCGCCTCAGGTGCCCAAATGTCCAATCTGGCAACACACCCATCCCCACCACAAGAAAATGTAAAGACTGTCAGTCACTGAGAAGGATTCAAGTTAGGCTAATGACAAGGGCGAAACAAACAAATACAGCCTAGAGCAGGCATAGGCAAACTCCGGCCCTCCAGATGTTTGGGACTGCAATTCCCATCATCCCTGACCACTGGTCCTGTTAGCTAGGGGTGCATAGCTGTCAACCCTCCCTTTTTTGGTGGGAAACTCCCTCATTCCAATGCTGTTTCCCGCTGCTATCCCGGATTGTTGATATCCCTTAAATTTCCCAGATTTCAAAGGAAGCAGCTCCTCTCCCTCCCTGCCGGCCAGGGAGGCTCCTCAGCTGCATTGCTCGGCTGCCAATAAGGAGTCTGAGACCGACTGGGGGCGGAGCTTGCATGCCTTGTGCAGCCAGACCCTCAAGCCCAACCAGACAGACAGCCTGCCTGCCGTCTATGCGCTCGCTCTTTCGCTCACCCGTTTGCGCACAGCCTCTGGAGCACAGGGTGGCGAGGCTACTTGGTGCCATTGCACCGCCCTCACGGCATCCCTTATTTTCAAATTTGAAAGTTTGAAAAAATTCCTTATTTTCAAATCCGAAAGTTGACAGCTATGTAGGGGTGATGGGAATTGTAGTCCCAAACATCTGGAGGGCCGGAGTTTGCCTATGCCTGGCCTAGAGTTTATTACAAGATCAGTTTGCAGGGTTTGAATAATTGTCTGAGGACTTGTGAAATTAACAGTTGTGCTACCAAAGTCGTCAAGAGCCCAGACAATCAAGTCTTGCAGTACACAGTGCCTTAATGACAACGAGATGCATTTATAAGTCTTTATTCCCTTAAGACATTTGTTACTTTTCCACTTTTCTGCGTAGGGATAGAGAAGTTCAAGGGCAGCGTTTTCCACAGCCGAGATTACAAGGGACCTGAAAAGTTCAAGGGGAAGAAAGTCCTGGTGATTGGTCTTGGGAATTCTGGCTGTGACATTGCTGTGGAGCTGAGTCCCATAGCCTCGCAGGTACCTTCTCCCGCAGCCCTTGAGAGTTCTCATTCTGCTTAATAATCAGCAGCCAAAGGGTAAGCACTTTTAAGTCCCGTCGATTTCAGTGGGAGAGATATTAAGTGCCCCATTTGAGTCTAACGGACTTGGAAATGCTTAGGTTTTGGCTGCCGTGGAGGCGCGAATTGGTGGGGGGGAATGTGGGGTTATAGGGAAGGGATGAATCCTATGTCTTGCATGCAGGACACTGGTGGCACTGTGGTCTAAACCACTGAGCCTCTTGGGCTTGCCGATCAGAAGGTTGGCGGTTCGAATCCCCATGATGGGGTGAGCTCCCATTGCTCGGTCCCTGCTCCTACCAACCTTTATAGGAAGGAACCTGGGAAGCTGCCTTATACCAGGTCAGACTATGTGTGTCTAGCCCAGTATTGCCTACTGAGGTAGCCAGCTTGATGCCATTCAGACACTGTTGGACTAAATCCCCACGATTCCCGACCACTGGCCCTGCTGGTTAGGCCCAGAGGGGAGTTGGAGTCCCAAAACAACTGGAAGAGCACAGGTTTTCCATGTGTGGTTTATACCATCATCCGTCTCTTGAAGCGGGCAAAATATGCTCATGCTAGAGCACTGAAATAGAAGAGTCTTTGGAGACTTCTGTTGCAGTCATTTTGCAGCCTTTGGGCACACTTTACCAGGACGCAATCATCTGAGCTCACTCATGTGCAAGCTCTGTTGAATGGGGTGAGGATGATGTTAGACAAGAATGATGTTTGGTAACGTGAGCCTCTTTTGCGTGCGTCTCTTGCCTTGTCTCCTCCCTGTTTTTAAAGGTTTATCTCAGCTCTAGAAGTGGATCCTGGGTCATGAGTCGTGTTTGGGACAACGGCTATCCCTGGGACATGGTGGTCATCACTCGCTTTGAAACATTCCTCAGGAACATCCTCCCAACGGCCATCAGTGACTGGTTGTATGTGAAGCAAATGAACAGATGGTTCAAACATGAGAATTATGGCCTGATGCCACTGCAGAGGTAATATTGGAAACGAAAGAGGTTGTAGGTTGATTAGCTGAAATATACTCGAAGTCAGGTGTGAATTTCATGCTCTTTATTCAGCTCATAGTAGCAAGGACTGAATCTTTCCCCAAACGTCTACTACCCTGTTTCCCCTTTTTTAATACGTAGTCATAAAGTTAGCCATGGCAGGGTTTTTTTACCTTTGTGAGAAGTAAGACGTACCCCAAAAGTAAGCCATGGTACCGCCATTGTTCCCGTCACCTCCTCATATCCTCCTGCATGCGCAGGGAGCCAGCGCACCAGTGAGAGGCACGGGGGAAAACGCGCTTCTTGTGGAGTTCTGCCCCGCCTGCTCAGCACGCAGGGGGAGGCTGTACCGTACCATACTGACGTAATAAAAATAAGACATCCCCCGAAAATAAGCCACCCTGTGTTTTTTTGAGGGGGAAAAAATTATAAGACGGTGTCTTAAAAAGGGGGAAAGACGGTATATATACATTATTTACACAATGGGCCCCACGTGATTGGCTAATTCTGGGCTACTCCTGTAGGCCAATCAGGTTGTGGATTCACTTCATCCAGGAGCCTGATTGGCTGCTCTTGCAGGCCAATCAGGTTGCGGATTCACTTCCACCTGGAGCTGGATTGGGTGGCTCCTGCGGACCAATCAGACTGCTGCTGCATTCTGGATCCTATTGTTCTAGGACCAATCAGACTGCTGCATTTTGGATCCTATCCTTCTAGGATTCAGCTCGGTACATAACATTAGCTTTGAAAACGCAAACACTTTGGAGCCAGACCCCATGTTGGTGGGCAAATGAAATAACCTGGAGCATTTGAATGCTGCTTTTGAGCGTGCAGAGCACTTCACATACAGGATCTTGTGATAAAGCAGAATCGTATTAAATCAGAGCAGCTTCTTAAATGCAGCTTTGTGGCTGTGTTTCCTGAGGGATGTCTTCTAAAGGAGGTGTTTGTAGCTTCAGGTTGAGTGAGGGAAACTCTGCCACCCATTGTTTTCTTCAAAATCTTCCCCCAGCTACTTCCCTCCCTGAGAGATACGTCAATCTGTTTCTTTTCATCCATCAAAGAGAAAGGCAGCTGAGGAGAGGGGTTTTTGAGGGATGTGGCTTATCGGATCTGTAACTTTTTCTCTGAAGTGCATTGGTCGTGCCCAACAATGAGGCACAGTGGAGTCTGTAGTGTCTTTATGACATATGGCTTATTTACACACACACACATATACAGCTTGTGTTTAGTTGGAGAGAGTGCAGCACATTCACATCCCAAGAGGGTCCTACTCCTCCCATTGCTGCAGCCTCAGATTCCAAGAGACTCCAAACATTATAAAACAGACTGCAAAAGCGACACCTTTTTTTCCTGTTCGGTTACCTCATCCCCCATTGCAATTCTGTCCATCCAGCCCAAAACTCTGGCCTTTTGTCTCTGCTAACTATCTCTCACCTCAGGGAAGGGCTTTCCCTGTTTTCTGCCTGGCCCAGAGAGTCTCCGTTAATGGCATTCTTAATGGTTTAATAGGGACGCAGGTGGCGCTGTGGGTTAAACCACAGAGCCTAGGGCTTGCCGATCAGAAGGTCGGCGGTTCGAATCCCCATGACGGCGTGAGCTCCCATTGCTCGGTCCCTGCTCCTGCCAACCTAGCAGTTCGAAAGCACGTCAAAGTGCAAGTAGATAAATAGGTACCGCTGCAGCGGGAAGGTAAACGGCGTTTCCGTGCACTGCTCTGGTTCTCCAGGTTAGTCATGCCGGCCACATGACCTGGAAGCTGTACGCCGGCTCCCTCGGCCAGTAAAGGAAGATGAGCGCCGCAACCCCAGAGTCGGTCACGACTGGACCTAATGGTCAGGGGTCCCTTTACCTTTAATGGGTTAATGGCTGAGTCATTCTGGTGTTTACCTCTTGATATTTTTAGGGGGGTCTTGCCCCCCCATAACAGTACATTAATTAAAACTGCATTATAAGTGCAAAACTGCAGCAGCAGATGATTGGTGTAGAAAAATATGTACTCATAAGAGAACAACTCAGCAAAGTTGATGTATTTTGCCCCGTTAAAAGCTTTTGATGCCCAGAGGCCGCTTTGGCTCTGGCTGGAGGCTTGTCACCTGTATTCTTGAAAACTTGATTACATATCCATTCAATGAAAATAAAAATTATAAAGCAAGACAAAGGTCTGCCAAATCAGAAACCATGAAGGGACATGGGGGGGGCTAGGTTTTATGTTACAGGCAATTATAACCTTCATACCCTCTAGAAAAAATATAGTTGTTAACAAAACCATTATGTAACAAAATATTCAGTCAATATTCTAGCCAAGAACATTTATGAGATCAAGCAGCAAACACTTATCTTTTCCTGGAAAGACATTAGGAATTATTTTTCTTATGTAAATAGCCAAGTTAGAGGTGTGGCAGAACTGCAAAATATTTCAAATACTCTTCTGAAGTGAATTTGATTTGTACATGCTGTTAACTTTATACCAACTTTGAGATTAGAAGAGAATAGCCAGTGCTCACAGAAACTTTTAAAGAAGAAAAAATAATAATCTTGGCCAGAACCCAACCAGGAAAACGTACCCTACAAGCAATGTCTTAAGACTGACTTGCCAAATCCCAACAAACCAACATAGCTCAAATCAGCCGCAAAGCTCACTTCAATCCCAAACTGCTAGAGGACCACTGTTTTTGTTTTTCTCAGAACTTGTTTTGACCCTATGCAAAAATCCTGAGTGGTTTTAGGAATGCTTTCTGGGTGGCTGGGACCTGCTCCAAGGTAATCCCAAAACAGAAGAGTAGGATTCTGCCGCATTAGTTCTTGGGCCTTTTGCATGAGCCACAGCACAGATGTAGGAATCAATTGGAGGGATGGAAGGTGGGAGGGTGGGAAGGAAGGAAGGAAGGAAGGAAGGAAGGAAGGAAGGAAGGAAGGAAGGAAGGAAGGAAGGAAGGAAGGAAGCAAGCTAGGTAGGAAGGAAGGAAGGTAGGTAGGTAGGTAGGAAGGAAGGAAGGAAGGAAGGAAGGAGGAGAAGGAAGGAAGGAAGGAGGAGAAGGAAGGAAGGAAGGAAGGAAGGAAGGAAGGAAGGAAGGAAGGAAGGCGAAGGAAGGAAGGAAGCTAGGAAGCTAGGAAGGTAGGAAGGAAGGAAGGAAGGAAGGAAGGTGGGAGGGAAGGAAGGAAGGAAGGAAGGAAGGAAGGAAGGAAGGAAGGAAGGAAGGAAGGAAGGAAGGTGGGAGGGAAGGAAGGTAGGAAGGAAGGAAGGAAGGAAGGCGGAGAAGGAAGGAAGGAAGGAAGGAAGGAAGGAAGGAAGGAAGGAAGGAAGGAGGAGATACTTGATTTCTTCGGTACCAGTACCTACCTACTCTCTGGACAAAAGAGAAATTTCCCAGAGTGCCATGAGGTCAGTGCATTCCACTCCTTCCCACAACCACCAAGCACTCATTTCCAGGTCAGATGGCTTCTTCACCTGGGTTGGGGGGAGAAGAGAGCCTGTCTGGTTTTTGCTTTCAAGCCCCTTCTTCACTGATCTCCTTCACTGGGAGAAGGAGAGCTTGCGTGTCGAGGCCCCGGACCCCCTAGCTCCCCCCAAAATAAATACACAAACAGAAGTATATTGGTGAATGGGATGAATTAGGCCACAACTTTATGGGTTACAGATGTGAGCGGTTTGGCTTAGGCAATTGGGTGAAGTAAGACTATATCGTGACTCCTGCCCAACTGCAGGAAGTCTCCTAAGGGTCAACCACTGGAAGGGGGAGCCCTATGATGTACATCAACTGAGGACCCCCAGGGTCACCGTTGGGGTCGTGGCATGGCCCTAGCCCATGCCCAGGCTTCGGACAGGAACAACACCCCTGGATCCCTTTAATGGGATACAGTACCCTTAACATGGAGGGGCAGGTGGAGGAACAACAATGAATGGAAGCAAAAGGAGGCTGCTTCCCCGGCCGTGCCACAATTTAAACAGGCGTAGCCACGCCCCAGGCAAACCCGATTGGCTGGCCGGGGGCGTGACGTGGCCGGGGATCCCGCTGACGTGGGTGGCATTCCTCCGCCCACTCCTGGGTCGCTTCATGGACCCGGATTCCCACCCGCAAAGCAGCCCCTCCCAAAAGGTGGAGCTGACTTCGGGGAGCACTAAAAGGCCATCTTCCATGGGACGACAGAGCAGCACAATGCCTGTCTCCCTTACAGTGGAAAATGTCACTTTCCAGGAGCCAGCCTACAGCCCCGGCTCTGGTTTCTCTCTCTCCAGTGTGATGTAGTGGTTAAGAGTGGTGAACTCGTAATCTGGTGAACCGGGTTCGCTTCCCCGCTCCTCCACATGCAGCTGCTGGGTGACCTTGGGCTAGTCACACTTCTCTGAAGTCTCTCAGCCCCACTCACCTCACAGAGTGTTTGTTGTGGGGGAGGAAGGGAAAGGAGATTGTTAGCCGCTTTGAGACTCCTTCGGGTAGTGATAAAGCAGGATATCAAATCCAAACTCTCCCCCTCCTCCTCCTCCTCCTCCTCCTCCTCCTCCTCTCCCTACCCCAGAACCTTGCGCAAGGAGCCTGTCTTCAACGATGACCTCCCGAGCCGCATCGCATGTGGAACCGTGGTGGTGAAGCCGAACGTGAAGGAGTTCACGGAAACGTCTGCGATATTTCAAGACGGGACTGCGCAGGAATGCCTTGACTATGTCATTTTTGCAACGGGCTACAGCTTTGCCTACCCATTCATGGAGGACGAGTCCATCATCAAGTGCAGGAATGACCAAGTCACCTTGTACAAAAGCATTGTCCCTCCTCTGCTGGAAAAACCCACCCTGGCAGTTATTGGCTTAGTCCAGTCCCTTGGGGCAGCTATCCCAACCGCAGACCTTCAGGCCCGGTGGGCCGTGAGAGTCTTTAAAGGTGAGCATGTCATCATAGCTAAGTACCTTTGAAGGTGACCCGGAAACTGCAATTAATCCAGAATGCGGCAGCTAGACTGGTGACTGGGAGTGGCCGCCGGGACCACATAACACCGGTCCTGAGAGATCTACATTGGCTCCCAGTACGTTTCCGAGCACAATTCAAAGTGTTGGTGCTGACCTTGAAAGCCCTAAACGGCCTCGGTCCTGTATACCTGAAGGAGCGTCTCCACCCCCACCGTTCAGCCCGGACACTGAGATCCAGTGCCGAGGGCCTTCTGGCGGTTCCCTCACTGCAAGAAGCAAAGCCACAGGGAACCAGGCAGAGGACCTGTGGAACGCCCTCCCAGCAGAGGTTAGAAGGATCAACAACTTCATGACATTTAGAAAACACCTGAAGGCAGCCCTGTTCAGGGAAGTTTTTAATCTGTGATGTGTTAATGTATTTTAATGTTGCTGGAAGCCGCCCAGAGTGGCTGGGGAGACCCAGCCAAATGGGCGGGGTACAAATAATAAATTATTATTATTATTATTATTATTATTATTATTATTATTATTATTATATAATGGACCTGTGAGCTGGAAGCCCCTGGTTCAAATCTCATAACCATACTGTGGGAATGTTCAGGGAGGAAGGAGAAGTTATATATTTTATTAATATCCTTCCTAACTTGTGCTAGCAAGTTCCTTTACTTAGCAGAGTTTAAATGCACAGCAGGTAGTTGGTTGCAGGCTTGTGTAAGCCTCTCACTATTAGGTTCCTGGTAAGTTCCCTTACATCCCTCTTAAAAGAATAAAGACACGACAATCTTGTTTAAGATTATAAAAGAAGTTTACTCACATCATCAGTTCACAGTTGGATCCCTGAAGGCAGACTTAGTTACAAAGTATATACATGTGGATCTATCCCATATGGGGATAATCCCAGTGTCCTCTGTTCGCTGAAAGCCAACAGAGCATTTCTAGCTAAAATGCTGGTCCAACGACGGAGGAGTCAGAGAGTGTGCTGCGTCCCTTGTCCTTTTTGTTACCTGGACAGGTAAGGTCACACTCACCTCTAGTCTCATGCAAAAGAAGTATGTCCCAGCCAGGAGGAAACAGGAAGTTTTCGATTGGCTGAACCAAACATTCCCCTGCATGTCCACTCTAGGAAAACAAGGAATGTTGTACTTGACTGCTACTTATGTATCACATCCCACATATACTAGGTGACAATAAACAAGCTGCTATCTCCCATCTTAATATGAGCATAGGAAGCTGACTTAAACGGAGGGTTTAAATTGGAGATCCATCATCAAGATCTCCCATGTTTATTTGCTTGTTTAAAGTTAAAAGTAGCCACCAAATCAATTTGGGCATGCAGCACTGAGAAGGGACTTTTAACAGTCCCCCCCCCCTCAAAATGTCTGCATTTTATTTCCCCTCGCTACAAAAAATAGCCTGGTGGTCTGATTCGGTATAATAAGGCAGCTTCCTATTTTCCAGTAACCTATTATGCTTCTTCACCTGGGTATTCCAGATTGCATGTATTTTTGTGCATATGTTTATTATGCTTTTGGGAAAGTGAGTTTCAAGGGACATAGGGGATCATTAGTTCTTTCTTATTTTTCAGGTTTATATAAGCTGCCTCCACAGAGCAGCATGATGGATGACATAGATGAGAAAATGGGGAAAAAGCTCAAATGGTGAGTTTTAAGTACACATATTAGATTTTTTTTTTGGTTTTTAGTTTTCTGCTCACACTGTTATACAGTGGTTCCGCTCCTTCCTCCTGGGCTGTGTTCAGAAAGTGGTGGTGGGGGATGAGTGTTCAGACCCCTGGGCTCTCACTTGTGGGGTATCTCAGGGTTCTGTCCTCTCCCCCATGCTTTTTAACATCTACATGCAGCTGCTGGGAGAGATCATCAGGGGGCTTGGACTGGGTATGCGGATGATACCCAGCTCTACCTCTCTTTCAAATCAGAACCAGTGAAGGCGGTGAAGGTCCTGTGTGAGTGTCTGGAGGTGGTTGGAGGATGGATGGCAGCTAACAGATTGAGGTTGAATCCTGACAAGACAGAAGTACTGTTTTGGGGGGACAGGAGGTGGGCAGGTCCAGTGCCGAGGGCCTTCTGGTGGTTCCCTCACTATGAGAAGCCAAGTTACAGGGAACCAGGCAGAGGGCCTTCTTGGTAGTGGCGCCCACCCTGTGGAACGCCCTCCCACCAGATGTCAAAGAGAAAAACAACTACCAGACTTTTAGAAGGCATCTGAAGACAGCCCTGTTTAGGGAGGCTTTTAATATTTAATAGATTACTGCATTTTCATGTTCTGTTGGAAGCCGCCCAGAGTGGCTGGGGAAACCCAGCCAGATGGGTGGGGTATAAATAATAAATTATTATTATTATTATTATTATTATTATTATTATTATTATTATATAATAATAAAGTTTCATAACAGTTTTTTTCTGCCTTTTTCCTGCTCTGCTTAGAAATGCATCTACCAAACGTCCCCTTTCCTTTCAGGTACGGCCAGAGCGATACCATACAAACAGATTATGTTGTCTACATGGATGAACTCGCCTCCAGTATTGGTGTGAAGCCGAACATTCCACTTCTCTTCCTGACGGACCCCAAACTGGCTCTGCAGGTCTATTTTGGCCCCTGCAGTCCATATCAGTTTCGTTTGTCGGGACCAGGGAAGTGGGACGGAGCCAGAGACGCCATCTTGACGCAGTGGGACCGAACGCTGAAGGCCACAAGAACCCGTGCCGTGAAGGGCGATCAGAATTCTTTCCCGCTCTTTTCTATGCTCAAAATACTCGCCCTCCCCCTTCTCCTTCTTGCCATTTTCATGATGTTCAACTGAGCGACCTCAGTGCCAAAATATACGTGACAGAATGCCGTGTGGTTTTTATTGAAAAAGCTGCATTTTTATTGAAGATGTAAACCTTTTCATGCAAGAGAAAGAAAAAAACCACCAAAGCAAATAGCATGCATAAACATAAGTGAAGCACGATAGGGGAGATACATAAATCAGTGTGCATGATGTTAAACATGAAGCCACATAGGAAAGATGGGAAAGAAGGACTGACAACAGTAATAGTAGTAGTAATAAATAAGGCATCCCTCCTACCTCCCCACAGACTTACCATATTTTTCGCTCTATAAGGCGCACCTGACCATAGGACGCACCTAGTTTTTAGAGGAGAAAAGCCCCATGTTTTTGAGGATCAGCTCAAATTTCTGCAGCTTCTTTTGCAAAGGAGAAAAGACCCATTTTTTGAGGATCAGCTCAAATCTCTGCAGCTTCTTTTGCAAAGGAGAAAAGCCCCATTTTTTGAGGATCAGCTCAAAGTTGTTGAGCTTACTTTGCAAAGGGAAAAAATTCTGTTTTATGGGGTTTAACTCACAGTTCTGCAGCTTCAGGAATGGGAGCCATTTCTACAGTTTCCAGACAGATAATCTAATCAGCCAGTCACATGTCGCTGGGGAAACAGCCTCCCTCTGCAAGGGGGCAGGGCTGGAATCTCTCTCCCTTATCTCTCTCCCCGATCGTATGCTGAGCAGCTGCTCAGCGGGCTTCCTTTCAACACCCACTTCTCTCTCTTTTTTTTTAAAAAAAGCACAATCTGCTTTTTCCCCTGGGCAGTTCAGCTCCAGAGACCACACATTCGCTCCATAAGACGCACAGACATTTCTCCTTACTTTTTAGAAGGAAAAAAGTGTGTCTTATGGAGCAAAAAATACGGTACTTGTCAAGTACCCTTTCCCCTGCTCAGAACTTTCCCAGCTGGTCTGAGGATTTGGGGACAAGCTGCTCAAAGGTAAATCATTGACGGGGCGTCTGCATTCTTAATTATTTTACATTTATTCTCATTATTCTCATGCATGTGAACCGGAGGGACAGCTCTCAGCTGAACTGATACAAGCAACTCCCCATTTTACGCAATTTCGCACACATACTCAAAATGCTTCTGCCTTGTTTTCTCTGTAATCTTTCTCTGTTTAAGCCTTGTTCCTCTCTGGTACCGACACATAATTTGTCAGAAAAGAGGCAGCATCTTAGATTTATAGCAGGTATAAAATGTCAGCATGCCACAGAAAACAAACATGAACTATTACATCCTTTTGGGGTAGCCAACTTTCTAAATTTTATCTGAGCATTCGGTATGGGCTGAACGTCTTCTCTCCGTTTGGAGAACTATTTGTCCCTTGTGAAAGAGATATTTCCAGGAGTCGGGAAGGGCAAATTTTAAGAATTTGAGGAGAAAGGTTCTTGCTTTGACCTACAAAATGGCTGAGGTTATTCTCTTCAATCTACCAGAGGAGAAGCAGCAGCCTTGGCACAACTTTAAGCAGCAGTGTGGGTGCTCCTGCCACATTTCTGGGGCAGAATGCCCCCTAGAGTGGCACCACAATATGCCATAGCATAATTCCTAGGGGTATTATTGGGGGTGGAGCTGCCCCCGACATCAGCTCAACAACGTGGCGAGAGGAGTTGAGTTGCCACAAAGTAGTGATAAGGCTTTTGCGTAGTTAAAAAAAAGGGGGCCAGGATTCTCAGCTACCTCAGATTTCAAAACACATCCACCCACTGCCCACAAATTCTTCAGATTTGCCCACTCATCTCCCAAGGTCACTGTGATTCAAGGAGGGCATATTCTCTCCACCCCAAAAACTAACACAATAATGCTATGCCAAATACTCTGGGGCCTGAATACAGCTACACGCCTCCCCAGTGTCCCAACGGTGCAAGATTCGGGGGGTTTCAGGTGCACTTACAAGGGTCTGAGTTCCCTTTCGGACAGTGAGGCACAGTGGAGACTGGTGTCTTAATGGTATATACAGCATTCACATCCCAAGGGGGCCTATCTATATATATATAACCGTTCAAGTTGGATGTTTGTTAACAATCGTCTTTCTCCGTAACCCCTTGATCAATTCCGTTCAAATTTGGACACAACGTTCCATGCCCATATGGGAGTGATCATATGTACTTACATTGCACAAATACCACACCTTTCCCAGGTAAAAATGTGATTTTGTGCCAAAAAATATAGCGCCCTCCAGTGGATGTTAAACAGCACAGCACAACACACCTGTTTCTGACCCCTCCTCCTCCTTTCCCAACGTCACTACCACCATCCAATCGACAGACAGACTGCCCACAAACACTACTGCTGGCTCCGCCGGCGGGTATAGAACCACGCCGGGAGGAATGGCCATTTTCCCGGTTTGCGACACTACCATGACCGGCTGTAGAGAGAGGCCGGACGACAACGCCGCTACTCACATTTCGGACCAGATACCACACCTTCCACAGATACAAATGTGCTCCTATAAAAACAAACATACAGCCCACCACTACACGTCAACAACATCGAAGAAGGCCATTGACAAAATCAGGACAAAGAACCTCATAGACTAAAATAGTAGTAATAAACAGTTGTAGAAACGAAGACAAAAACGGGAGGGGCAAACGGAGAACACATAGACTGAACTTCAACGAGATAAGGTGTAAGTAAACATACGCTTTCTCTTTCATACTGTACCTTAATTTTGCATTTTACCAAATCAGCCACAGCAAGGCGTGGCCGGGTCAGCTAGTCCTCTATAAGCACATTGTTGGATTCCAAGAGCAGCAGAAAGCCACATTCTGTCATGAAGTTGTGGCAAAGTTCTCGGGCAGACAAAAAAACAATAAATCATTGCTGGCATGGAAAGTTTTGAAAAGTTTATTTCAAGCTGCGGCAAGAAAGGAACAGATGTGTTAAAGCACCAAAGCACACCATTCCAAGGAGCAGGGCTCATATTTTTATGGCTCCTCTACAAAGCTTCACATGAACACAACGTGATCAGCACCGTGATCACTTTCATTGGTGACCAAAAACAGGCTCCTATCTCCATAAGCAATACCATGGCAACACTGTGATCAACTCCCACCCAGAAACCTGTGTCCCCACTGTGGAAGGATGTGTGAATCCAGAAATGGCCTCCACAGTCACTTACTGTGATGGCCTGGGATTCAGACTCAGATGCTGAACCTGAGGGATCCCAGCCTGCACAGGATTCCCCGCCTCCAGAACCAGCAGAGCCGGGGCTAGGGCCTGAGTTAGAAGGGTCCTCACCTGTGCTGGATCCTTAGGCACAGGCATCTGATGAGTCTGCTCTGGCTCCTGATGGGATGGAGGACCCATTGCCTGCAGGTGCTCCACTCCCAGCCCCGTCAGGGGAAGCTGAGGTTGCCTCTGGGTCCGGTCACCCTCCAGCCTCTCCTGAGCTGCAGAGGCTCAGGGCAGAGAGGCAAAGGGAACTGAGTTCCCGCAGGAGGAGTGCTCGCCTCCAAGCCAGGAGAGGCGAGTCACCAGAGGATCGGGGCTGCCACGGGGCAGATAAAAGCCGGCCAGCCCCAGCCCAAGTTGCAGGAGCAACATCGTTGCTGACCAGTTCCTGCCAGAAACCTGTCCTGCTTTCCTGCCTGAGCTCCTGACCTGCCCTGGTTCCCTGCTTGTCTACCTGTTCCTGACTTTGCTGACTCCCTGCCCTGCACCCAGCTTCAGTGACTACGGACTGCCTCTACGTTGCACCTCTGACCACGGACCGGACTCGGACTTTGCCTTTCGGGTAACCCACGGGACCAGCACACTTACAGACTCACTGTTAAGACCGTGTTCATAGAAGACAATCTTACACAGCTACGAGTGATCGCCAAAGAAGAAGACCATGGCAACAGGTGGTCCCCCCCCCCCAAATAATATTTTATAAGACCTTTACATTACATGGGAGTGGGTGGCACTGTGCTCTAAACCACTGAGCCTCTTGGGCTTGCTGATCGGAAGGTCGGCAGTTCGTGTGCATGTGTGTATCTGAAGAAGTGTGCATGCACACGAAAGCTCATACCAATAACAAACTTGGTCTCTAAGGTGCTACTGGATGGATTTTTTTTATCACAGAAAGAGTTTATCTAAAACATCATCAGAATTCTGTTTTAAAAAACACTTCTAAAGTTACAATGCAAACTTATGAATGTTTGAACATACAGTGGTACCTCTGGTTGGGTACTTAATTCATTCCGGAGGTCTGTTCTTAATCTGAAAACGTTCTTAACCATAGCTGTCAACCCTCCCTTTTTTTGCGGGAAACTCCCTTATTCCAATGCCGTTTCCCGCTGCTATCCCGGATTGTTGATATCCCTTAAATTTCCCGGATTTCAAAGGAAGCAGCTCCTCTCCCTTCCCTGCCGGCCAGGGAGGCTCCTCAGCTGTGTTGCTCGGCTGCCAATAAGGAGTCTGAGACCGACTGGGGGCGGAGCTTGCATGCCTTGTGCAGCCAGACCCTCATGCCCAACCAGACAGACAGCCTGCCTGCCGTCTACGTGCTCGCTCTTTCGCTCTCCCGTTTGCGCGCAGCCTCTGGAGCGCAGGGTGGCAAGGCTACTTGGTGCCATTGCACCGCCCTGGCGGCATCCCTTATTTTCAAATCTGAAAGTTTGGAAAAAATCCCTTATTTTCAAATCCGAAAGTTGACAGCTATGGCTCCTGGTTCTACCTGCAAAAGTGAGTCAGCTAAGAAGAAATGCATTGAGGCTGTGCCAAGAACCCTGGGGACAAAGGGAATTCAGAAGCTGGCTTGCTTGCTAGGCATCCCTGGTGTAGGGGAATGAATCAATATTTAGATTTGGAGAGGCTGGGTTCTGGTTGACTAAAACCACAGTTACTTTGCTACCAGCTGGAACTCGTCTAAGCTGAATATCCTTTGTTTGGCGCAGGCTGTTCTTCCAAGCTGTGTAGGTAGAGCAAAGGCACGGCAGCTGCATCTCAATTGTCCTGTTGTCTTTTCAAAGGAAGCCAGCGAGTTCAGCTTCCACCGCTCCACTACCTATAGCTGTCATTAAAGGGAGGAGATATAAGCCGAAATGCGCAGCCCCACATTCAAAACGATTGTGTAACCCTTGGCTAAGGTCGCCAAACTCCTTGCATTTTCAAAGAAGGTTGCTCACAAACATCCACAGAACATTTTAAGGCAACTCTGTTTATCACACAGACACACCCCAATACCCCTAAAGACCTTTCCAGGGGGGAGAGGGGGGCATCTATCTGCATCAACAAGTTAACTCCTAGCTCTCTGTGCCTGAGAGATAAAGAACCACGTGAGCATGTACTGCCTGCTTGTCAAAAGTCTCTGGAGCTCAGCTGGAGTGTGGATTTCCCTCTAGACACTGAAGGGACTATCTGCTTAACCCAGGCAACAGAGGAAGCCAGGTAAGAAGTTCCCTACGGTACTTTGGCTCTTCAAACTTATTATCTCTACCCCCCCCCCAAAAAAAAACACAACTTTATCACCCTTTAATATTTTTTTACTAAACAGAAATGTATTCACGTTTTTGAGATGGGAAAATGAAAAAGAAACTAGTAACATACTGCATAGTGGGACGCGGGTGGCGCAGTGGGTTAAACCACAGAGCCTAGGGCTTGCTGATCAGCAGCCTGAATAGCTTTATGTAAATGAAATTGTCTGTCACAATTTTATCTGAAATCAACAGGCTTAAATGTGTATAAGTTTCTGTTGGATTTTGGTCAATAAATATACTCACAATTTTTAAAGCCAGAGGAATTTAGTCTTCAACTTTATTCCAGGCATCACTGCTCTGTACCTATGTAATTTGCATCTTCCCGTAATCCTGACTCTAAACTGAATTCAGACGTTCAATTTAAAGTGAGAGCAAAGCAGAGAAGCTTTTTTACCCCATAGCCTGAAATAATAATAATGCTTATAGAAGTATGAACCTTGGGCATGAGGTTTGACCTCATTTCTCCTCTTTCCTAGGCTTCAGTGGATAACACATCTCACATAATCCCTTGCTGTGATAAGAAAGCAACAGAGGGGACTGCAAGTTGCAAAACCATTTTTTAAACCCCAATTCCCATGTCACACATTAATCCAATATAACCAATATCTCTTCTCCTCAACTATGGTCTCATCCAGACTTCCTTTGGTGCTGCATTTTGAGGCACAGTTCCATGCTTCAAAGTTTCATGTCCAAGTATTGTTGTTGTTGTTTTGTCCCGGTGCTTTTCCTGGGAAAAACCCACCCTTTGCTATCTTCTCCACCCCCCCAAAAAAGGCATGTGACATAATTTATGGATGGTTCCCTCTTCATCTCATTCCATGTTGAAGTTGAATTTCTGCAGAGGAAATGTCACATTTTAGTCAGAGGCGTAGCAAGGTGAGGTGGTACCCGGTGCGAAATCTTTTTTGGCTGGCACACACACACACCACATTGCAATTTTTGGGAATGTTACCCAGAGTTGTTGAGCTTTTTTTGGGTAGGGTACCCCAAAGTGGTTGAGCTTTTTTAGGAAAGGTACCCAAAGTTGTTAAGCTTTTATTCGGGAGGGGACCCAAAAGTTTTAAAGCTTTTTTTAGGAAGGGTTGGCCGCGAAACAGATATGCCCGCAGATCGCGCAAATCCCACCGACGATCACATAAATACAGTGGAACCTCGACTTACGAATTTAATGCGTTCCAAAAGCACACTCGTAAGTCGAAAATTTCGTAAGTCGAAAAACGGCATCCCCATAGGAATGCATTGGAAACGTAAGTCGAAAATTTCGTAAGAAAACCCTATGTAAACCTTCGTAAGTCGAGTAAACCCCATCTAAAACTTCGTAAGTCGAGTAAACCGCATCTAAAATCCAAGCGGATTTCCTTTCGGAAGTCGAAAAATTCGTAGGCGCGCGGCCGCTTTTTCCCTTTCGGAAGTCGAAAAATACATAAGTTGAGTACTTCGTAAGTCGAGGTTCCACTGTAATGGCAATGGTGCCCACCTGAGAGGTGCCGAAACTGAGTTCCGACTGATAAAAAGCCCTGCCTGTAACCATGCACACTTGCCTCAGAGCAGACATGTGCAGCGTTGCACTGTAAATTGGTAGTGCTACCCACAGATTTTTCACCAATGGGAGAAGTGGGTATAAAATTAATACAAGTTAATGGCGAAAACTTTCTTATGGCAAGTTGCACAGTCTCCTTTAGTTGCCGTATATCAGACGAGGCACTAGTTTACGCGATCGGCGGTCGGATTTTCTCAATCGGCGGCGGTGCTGGCCAGCCGGGGGTGCGAGCACTGTCCGCCAGGGGTGCCAGCGCCACCCGCCGATCGCGAAAATCCGACTGTCGATCGCATAAAACTGCCTGCCGGGGATGCAAGTGCCACCTGCTGGGGGGTGCAAACACCGGCCGCCGGGGGGTGCCAGGCTGATCACCGGGCATATTTGCGCGATCAGCGGGTGGATTTTCACGACGACAATCATGCCAATCATGAAAATCCACCCGCCGGGGATGCGAGCGCCACCACGCCGATCCGCGTGGGGGGATTTTGTCACCCCCCTAGGCATGACACCTGGGGCGGACCGCACCCCCACACCCCTCTTGCGACACCCCTGATTTTAGTAGCTTGGAGCACTTTCCGATATCATTAAGCGATCGTTAAAACGCTAGTGTGAATGTACTTTCTAAATTGTCAGGTCAGAGTCCCACGAGTTTAAGCTGTGATGTGGCTGCTATCTGGATCTTTTGAACTACGCTTAGATTCTTGGATCATTTGTCTGTGGGGAGGGTCATATGAACGCTGCTCGGAAAATCTGCCCTTCACTTCCCTCTCCCCTTATGCAAAGAAAACCTATGTGGAGGGTCATGTGAACACTGCTTGGGTCATTTGAAATGTGATGTGGACGCTTCTCGGGTCATGCTGTTTGCAATGTGATGTGAACATTGCTCGAATCATCTGCCCGGATTGGCACAATGTCACTATTCTTAATTGTGTTCTTCTTGGCAAACACTCCCCAGAAGGGGCATCGACGCAAACACATTTCATCCAAATTTGCCAACAAATGAAAAGTTATATGCCTTTGTTGGTGTCCCCATTCCAGTCGACGGGGAAGACACCTAAGGCTTTGGGAAATGACCGTGTCCAGAGGAGGGTATTCCAGGTGGTCAGACCTCACCTGGAATACTGTGTCCAGTTCTGGGCACCACAGTTCAAGAAGGATACTGACAAGCTGGAACGTGTCCAGAGGAGGGCAACCAAAATGGTCAAAGGCCTGGAAACGATGCCTTATGAGGAACAGCTTAGGGAGCTGGGTATGTTTAGCCTGGAGAGAGAGAAGGTTAAGGGGTGATATGATAGCCATGTTCAAATATATAAAAGGATGTCATATAGAGGAGGGAGAAAGGTTGTTTTCTGCTGCTCCTGAGAAGAGGACACGGAGCAATGGATTCCAACTATAAGAAAGAAGATTCCACCTAAACATTAGAAAGAACTTCCTGACAGTAAGAGCTGTTTGACAGTGGAATTTGCTGCCAAGGAGTGTGGTGGAGTCTCCTTCTTTGGAGGTCTTTAAGCAGAGGCTTGACAGCCATCTGTCAGGAATGCTTTGATGGTGTTTCCTGCTTGGCAGAGGGTTGGACTGGATGGCCCTTGTGGTCTCTTCCAACTCTATGATTCTATGATTCTATGACCGCTGTCCCCAGATCTGGGGCGAAGTACAGTGTCTGTCCAAGCCTCTGAGAAGGTAGCACACCCCCAGTGTTAATAAAAGGACAGAAGTGGCCTTCTGATTCAAGGGAGAAATTTAAGCTGTGCCTTTGATCTTTCCTTCCCGTAGGGGACCATGGCTAAGAAAGTTGCCATTATCGGTGCTGGAGTGAGCGGGTTGACATCCATCAAGGGCTGCCTGGAGGAAGGCCTTGAGCCCACTTGCTTTGAGCAAAGCAGTGACATCGGGGGACTATGGAGATTCACAGTAAGTCAGCAGACTTGTTGCTTGAAAGGTTAGAACACTGAATGAATATCTCTTGGGAATCTTCCACTGCAGCCCACAGAGGGACACCCCCCGATTCTGATAGCTGTGTTCTGTGGCTAAGCTCCTTTCGACCTCAGCTGCCACCAATATGTGAGAAGGCACCTACCGTATTTTTTGCTCCATAAGACGCACTTTTTTCCTCCTAAAAAGTAAGGGGAAATGTCTGTGCGTCTTATGGAGCGAATGTGTGGTCCCTGGAGCTGAACTCCCCAGGGGCACAAGCAAATTGTGCTTTTTTTAAAAAAAAAAAAAGAGAGAGAAGGGGGTGTTGAAAGGAAGCCCGCTGAGCAGCTGCTCAGCAAACCATCGGGGAGAGAGATAAGGGAGAGAGATTCCAGCCCCGTCCCCTTGCAGAGGGAGGCTGTTTCCCCAGCGACATGTGACTGGCTGATTAGATTATCTGTCTGGAAACTGTAGAAATGGCTTCCTGAAGCTGCAGAACTGTGAGTTAAACCCCATAAAACAGGGTTTTTTCCCTTTGCAAAGTAAGCTCAACAACTTTGAGCTGATCCTCAAAAAACGGGGCTTTTCTCCTTTGCAAAAGAAGCTGCAGAAATTTGACCTGATCCTCAAAAAAATGGGGCTTCCCCCCCTCTAAAAACTAGATGTGTCCTATGGTCAGGTGCGCCTTATAGAGTGAAAAATACGGTAGTTCTCAAAGTCTGCATCAACTGGTAGTTGTCCTCAACCTTCGCCAGCACTCAAGTTTCTGGCTGAAAGGATGTAGCTGAAATTGTGTGCATAGGTGCCGGGACATTGCATGGCAGGCAAGTATCTCAACTTTTATTGCATTAGCATTCAGCCATAGCCCAGCAGGGTAAAAACCATACAAACAATATCAAGCACAACAGCAGAAAACATAATTCAATCATAACAGCCCTGGCAAAATACAATTTGAGTTACACTGATATAAATAATGCTAAGATTTGGGTGCTAAAACCAGATATCTAAAATTACTAATATACTGCCAGACTCATCCACATAATAATAATAATAATAATAATAATAATAATAATAATAATAATAACTTTTATTTGTACCCCGCTCTTCCCAGCCAAAACCGGGCTCAGGGCGGCTAACAATCATAAAACCACACAACCACAAAACAACCAGTTAAAAATACAAATTAAAAAACAATTTAAAACTTAAAAGTTTAAAAGCCACCTCATTATAAGTACCGGTAGCTCACCAACAACCAACGGAATAAAAACATCAAGGATTACACTTAACCCAACCCAAAAGCCAGGCGAAACAGCTCCATTTTACAGGCCCTGAGGAAGGGTACCAACTCCTGTAGGGCCCTCGCTTTCCTGCGGCAGATCATTCCACCATCTCGGAGCCAGAACCGAGAAAGCCCTGGCCCTAGTAGCTGCCAGCCTGACATCCTTATGGCCAGGGATCTCTAGGATGTTATTATTTGAGGACCTCAAGGTCCTACTCGGGGCATACCAGGAGATCCAGTGTTGGTTAAAGGTAAAGGTAAAGGGACCCCTGACCATTAGGTCCAGTTGTGTCCGACTCTGCGGTTGCGGCACTCATCTCGCTTTATTGGCCGAGAGCCGGCGTACAGCTTCCAGGTCATGTGGCCAGCATGACTAAGCCGCTTCTGGCAAACCAGAGCAGCACACGGAAACGCCGTTTACCTTCCCGCCGGAGCGGTACCTATTTATCTACTTGCACTTTGACGTGCTTTCGAACTGCTAGGTTGGCAGGAGCTGGGACGGAGCAATGGGAGCTCACCCCGTCGCAGGGATTCGAACCACCGACCTTCTGATCAGCAAGCCCTAGGCTCTGTGGTTTAACCCACAGCGCCACCTGGGTCTCTTCCAGTGTTGGTTACTAAGAGCCAAACCAGGAGTGAAATATATTTTCAATAGTTCCATGTCATTCATGTCTTCCACATGGGTGTAGTCAGGATTTTTGTTAGGGGAGGGGGCAGCCAAATTTGTTGAGCTTTTTTTTTTTTTAGGAAATCAAAGCTGTCGAGCAATGTTTGCAAGAGGAGAACTTTGTGCAGTGGATTACGCCCCAGCAGGCAGATCTGCCCATATGGCACACCTAATCTGCCCATAAACACACACAACGTAACTTGCTGTACATTAATAATGCTCTTCAATATATTTCTGACAATATCAAAGATTTCTCTCATACACAATCAGCATGTAAAAATCGACAAAGTGTAAAGATCAACAAAGTGAGCAGAAGTCCCAATAAACCCGTTGGTTCATAAAGTCAAAACATAAACTAGTTTCTAATCCACATATGCCTTGGCGTATTCATAAGATCCAAAGAATCCAAATGGGAGCCTGCTACAGTTCCACGACAAGGATTTCCAGAATAATAGCCTTGTTTCACCCGCCTGGGCTTCATCAGTTGTATATGTTTCTAAATAATATAAATGAATACAACACCTAATCTGCCGCCTGAGGTAGAAATTTCATCTTGCCTTAGGACAGAGCTGCTTTTCATCTTGAATTGTGCCAAAATAAAATTGGCTTATCCCTCAGCAGTCACAAACCAAACAATGTGCTGATGGTTTAATAAATGCCCTCCATTTTTGCTGAACATAACTGGGTGGATTGTTTCACCCTTCCTCCTAGAACTGGAAGATCTGTGACCAATTGATTTTAGTCATGTGGATTATTTACCCTCTACTGTGCTTTTTGGAATAATGGCATCCTAAGAACATTGGGAGCGCCCCATTCCATTTCTTTATAGTATGTAAACAGCTTTCAATAGAGGATGAGCTGGATTCCCTTTTGGATGGATTTGTTGTTGTTCATTACATATATCAAAAACTTGTTCAAAATGGCTTCTCTTGGAATATTTTTTGAGGGTGTCAGATGACTCATGGTTGCACTGGATTGCATAGACAGGGAGATGAATGTTTTGGTTGTCACACCTTGCTGGGGATGCATTATATCTCTATGGAGATTTTGAGGCCAATTGGGTTATTAGCCACAGCACGTTAATGGCACCTCCATGTTCAGAGATAGTGAACCATCTGGCAAGAGTTGATTGAGAAGCAAACAATGGTGAAGAGCGTTTGCCTTCATGCTATGTGTGTGGGATTCCTGGAGGCATCTGCCTCACCTTCACTGGAATCGGGACACTGGATGAAATGGAACTAGGGTCTGATCAAGCAGCAATCTTCTTATTGCTCCCTAGGAAAAGGTGGAGGAAAACAGGGCTAGCATCTACAACTCTGTCGTCACCAATTCCTCCAAAGAGATGTCCTGCTTCAGTGACTTTCCAATGCCTGACCACTTTCCAAACTTCCTGCACAACACCAAGTTCCTGGAATATTTGCGACTGTATGCAAAGCACTTTGGTCTGCTCAAGTATATCAGGTTCAAGGTATGTTGATTTAATTCACTCAATACTACTGGTATCTCCTGTTTCTTTCTGGGAACTAAATTCGGTATAACGTTAAGAAGACAAGAGAATCCATTAGCTTTAGTGATGTTGCTTGGACAATTATTTTTCAAAATGTTTGATGTCTGTAGAACGTCCACCACACATGGAACGAGTCTGCTTTTTTTCATACAGTACCAACACTTACTAGCAGTTAAAACCACATAGTCCAAACCCCTGCAATGTAGTAATCTCAACTAAAGCACCCATGACAGATGGCCGTCCAACCTCTGCTTAAAGACCTCCAAGGAAGGAGAGTCCACCACCTTCATTTGAAGATGGCTATCATATCTCCTCTCCATCTCCTCTTATCCAGGCTAAGGTAAAGGTACCCCCGACCGTTAGGTCTAGTCATGAACGACTCTGGGGTTGTGGCGCTTATCTTTCTCTATAGGCCGAGGGAGCTGGCGTTTGTCCACAGACAGCTTCTGGGTCATGTGGCCAGCATGACTAAGCCACTTCTGGCGAACCAGAGCAGCGCACAGAAACGCCATTTACTTTCCCGCCGGAGCGGTACCTATTTATCTATTTGCACTTTGATGTGCTTTCGAAGTGCTAGGTTGGCAGGAGCTGGGACTCAACAACGGGAGCTCACCCCGTCATGGGGATTCGAGCCGCCGACCTTCTGATCGGCAAGCCCAAGGCTCAGTGGTTTACACCACAGCGCCACCCGTGTCCAGGCTAAGCATACTCAATTCCCTCAACTGTACTTCATAAGTAGTTCCTTGGTTTCCAGACCCTTGATCATCTTGGCCGCCCTCCTCTTCCAGCTTGTCAATATCCTTCAAAAGCCCTTCAAAACTTCCCCCTTCAGAACTTCCTGCTGTTCGACGAAGTGGGGAACGAGGAACATGGTGTCAGAGAGAACTGGTTGCAAAGTAATAGTGTCATTTTTTCTGGCTTCATGGTAGACCACTGTCATCAGTTTAGAAAAAAGCCAAGATTACGCTACCACTGGCCAATGGACCATGGTCACAGAGACAGATGGAAAGCAGGAGTCATTCATCTTCGATGCTGTCATGATCTGCACTGGCCACCAGATAGAAGCCTACACCCCAGTGGAGTCTTTTCCTGGTAAGGCTTCTTCAGCCTAACAGAGGGTTGAGAACCCTGAACTCATTTCAGTTGCCAACACACCGTCTGGTTGGGTTTGCGAGGTTCAGTGACCAGGCATGAGGTCCTGCTGGACCAACTGGAAGAGGCAAGTGAGGCAAGCATCCAGGGTGCAAGAATTCAAGAGAATTATTCTCACCTTAGCTATGAGCTTACAAGGAGAGAGCCTCTGCTTGAACTTTTGGAGGGGGGGGGTGCAGCTTAACAGAGGCAGCTTAGCAGATCAGCACCATTTCAGGTGGGATGATCAAGAGCGTTCTGATCTCCACAATTTGCCTCAGGCACAGACAGCTGTAAGTTGAAGGAGGGGGGAGAAACAAAGTGACAAAAATGACAAATGTAAACAAGAAAACGTTTCTCCGTCAACTCTTATTGAATGTGCTATAGTTATTCTCTGCAGGGGGAAGGGCTGGGAAGGAGCAAAAGAAAATTTTAGGTCAGCTCTGGGTAGGGATTAAGCTGAACCTTCATATGCCTGTCCAGATAAATATCCTTATTCCCTTGCTCTTAAAAAGGTAAAGGTAAAGGGACCTCTGACCATTAGGTCCAGTCGTGACCGACTCTGGGGTTGCGGTGCTCATCTCGCATTATTTGCCGAGGGAGCTGGCGTACAGCTTCCGGGTCATGTGGCCAGCATGACTAAGCCGCTTCTGGCAAAACCAGAGCAGCGCATGGAAACATTGTTTACCCTTTGACTGTAAGCCGCCCAGAGTGGCTGGGGAAACTTGGCCAGATGGGCGGGGTAAAAATAATAAATTATTATTAAATTATTATTATTACCTTTCCACCGGAGCGGTACCTATTTATCCGCTTGCACTTTGACGTGCTTTTGAACTGCTAGGTTGGCAGGAGCAGGGACCGAGCAACGGGAGCTCACCCCGTCGCGGGGATTCGAACCGCGGACCTTCTAATCAGCAAGTCCTAGGCTCTGTGGTTTAACCCACAGCACCACCCGCATCCCTTCCCTTGCTCTTACACCCCCCACAATTCCACATGAGAAGTCTTTTCCTATCTCATTCCCTCAAATATATGATTTTGACATGTTTCTTCATCCCTAATTGTGCTTTGTGATGAAAACAAATCATACATTGTTGCCTAATTTGTTCAACTTTTGCATAATTTGTTCCAAATTCTGGATCCCCCCCCCCCATATCAGAGTTCCAAATGTATTTCTCTTAGCCAACTCACATTTGGAATTCCTAGGGGAAGGAGGGGATACATCGGATAGAAGATTTGGCAGAAAATGATGGCTCAGAGGGAGAAAGAACCAAGCTCTCCCTTCTGCTGCCACTAAAACAAACAAACAAACCCCTCTACTGCTTTTCTTAGGAAAGTAAAGTAAAGGTAAAGGGACCCCTGACCATTAGGTCCAGTCGTGTCCGACTCTGGGGTTGCGGCGCTCATCTCGCTTTATTGGCCGAGGGAGCCGGCGTACAGCTTCCGGGTCATGTGGCCAGCATGACTAAGCCGCTTCTGGCGAACCAAAGCAGCACACGGAAACGCCGTTTGCCAGTACCTTCCCGCTGGAGCGGTACATATTTATCTACTTGCACTTGACGTGCTTTCAAACTGCTAGGTTGGCAGGAGCTGGGACCAAGCAACAGGAGCTCACTCCATCGCAGGGATTCGAACCGCCGACCTTCTGATCAGCAAGCCCTAGGCTCTCTGGTTTAACCCACAGTACCACCTGGGTCCCATTTTCTTAGAAAAGGCCATAGTTAACATGTTTTTGTCCTTAGCATGCTCTTTGGATGTAAAATAAAAAGAGGAATAAATAAAAAAAACACCATAGCTCCACTAGATCACTGACTCTACAAATATATACTGATTTAAAGTCATTGACTTTCACATTCTAAGAGGCTACTTTCTTGTACTGCATCAATGTTTGATCACAAAATGGGTAGTCACTTGGCTAAAGCTATATTGTTTTTACCAGTTTTTTCCTCTCGCGAGAAGATAGATTTTGTGGGAATAGCATTCTTCTGCTGCAGATGAGCCAAGCAAAGTCTTGTACCTGAATGCCGTGATATCCCGATCTGGAATCTATCCCAAAAAACAACTTTTTGCAACTGTTAAGCGATTCTGCAAGTGCTGTAGCAACTCTTTGCTTCATGGCAGGTTTCGAAAAGTTCCGGGGAAACTATTTCCACAGCCGAAATTACAAAAACCCTGATGGCTTCAATGGGAAGACTGTTGTGATCATTGGGATGGGGAATTCGGCTGCTGACATCGCTGTGGAGATCTGCAGGAAGGCGAAGAAGGTAAAGAGGCTGTTTGGGGAGAGGGGTGATGTGAAGATTTAGATATCTTCTTGATAGGCATGGATTACAAAACACAATAGATGGAATCCAACCTAAGGTGGACTTACTCATGCGGAAGTCGGCAGCAGCACTCGCTGACTGAAGGAAGGAGCAGAGAGAGAGGAGGAGGAATGAAAAGAAGATTTAAAGTAAGAAAGAGGATAATAATAATAATAATAATAATAATAATAATAATAATAATAATTATTATTATTATTATTATTATTATTATTATTATTTATTATTTATACCCCGCCCATCTGGCTGGGTTTCCCCAGCCACTCTGGGCGGCTTCCAACAGAACATTAAAATACAATAATCTATTAAACATTAAAAGCCTCACAGGACTCCCTGTTGAACATGGCTTCTCCCTGTGAACCAGGAAGCGGCCTCTCCAGACAACGAAACAACTCTTCTTTTCTTATCTCTGCGGTCACAATCTCCTGGATGATGCAGACGGCTGTTAGGCAGTTGAATTTGCATGCATGCTAAGTCCGTTTCCCTCTCTCCCCCTCCCCCTCTGTGTGGCCCGGGACTCTTGCAACCCACGCTATGCCACTGGATTGGTGAAGGAGAGAGGAAGCTTTGAGAGAGTTTTGGAGGCTCATTGGCTTCTTTTGCCGCCCTGCAGGTGTTCCTCAGCACAAGGGGTGGCACCTGGGTGATGAGCCGAGTGTATGACAATGGCTATCCTTGGGACACCATCTTTCACACTCGCTTCAACGACGTGATCCGAAATTCTGTCCCTTGGTTCCTTTTGCAATGGATGACAGAACGGAAAATGAACCAGTGGTTTAGCCACGAGAACTATGGCTTGGTGCCTCGAAACAGGTATATAGTTCAGGCATAGGCATACTCGGCCCTCCAGATGTTTTGGGACTACAACTCCCATCATTCCTAGCTAACAGGAACAGTGGTCAGGGATGATGGGAACTGTAGTCTCAAAACATCTGGAGGGCCGAGTTTGCCTATGCCTGATATAGTTGGTCATTTTGCTTCAAAGGTGGGTTGATGTGACCTGGGCTTGTTCCCATGGTTATTGCAAGACATAACAAGAGACGAAAAGCAGCTTGTGGCATATAAACTTTTATTTATATCCCGCCCTCCCCGGCCGAAGTTGGGCTCAGGGCGGCTAACATCAGATACATAACATTGATATAAAATCAAACAATAATTAAATTACCACCTAAAAACATGTCAAAATCAAAGTAAAGTCTAATTAGATGGCTTTCCGCAGGGTTAGGGTTGGGAACAGTAAGTGCTCCACTGAATTGAAATTTCAGCCTTCACGACATAGGAAATCAGCCAAGTAAACAGCTATTTTCGTGGAGGAGGGTCAAGATATTAACTGATATGCATGAAATTTCATATATAGCTATATAATCCCTAGTGTAGTAAGATAAGACATTTGGAGCAGGCATTTTTTAAAAAGAGAGAGTTTTTTATGAACCACCCTAGTAGGGCAGTAATTGTTCCTTGATAATTTGCCACCCCCTCCATGATGGAACCTGGGGTGGCCCGCCCCCGCCCCCCACTTCCTACACCCCTGCCACCCCTTTTCTATTAATTTTTACTATCGTTTGCCCCCACGAAAAGCTGAATGCACTCAAGTCAAATGCACATAGGTTGCTCGCTTGCTGGTGAGAATAAGAACAGTGTTATCCTTTCCAGATTCTGGGCATGTTTCTCCACTCTCATTTTGCCTTCCAGATCCCTGATGAAAGAACCAGTGTTCAATGATGACTTGCCTAGCCGTATCCTCTGTGGTGCTGTGATGGTGAAACCACTCGTCAAGGAGTTCACCGAGAGCTCTGTCATTTTCGAAGATGGGACTGTAGAGGAGAATGTGGATGTTGCCATCTTTGCAACAGGCTACAGCGTTGCGTTTCCATTTCTGGACAAGTCGGTGATCAAGGTGGAAGACAACCGGGTCCCGTTGTATAAACACGTCTTTCCTCTTCATCTGGAGAAGCCAACGCTGGCTGTTATTGGCCTCATCCAGCCCCTTGGGCCTATCATGCCCACTGCAGAGCTGCAAGCTCGCTGGGCAACCAGAGTCTTCAAGGGTAAGATTCTGGTTCTGATTATACAGCTCAGTCAGCGTGCATAGTACAAAAGAACAGTTCCTTGTCTTGAGGATGTTGCAATCTAACATTTTACAATAGAGTGAACTAAATAAGAAGCAGAAGGGGGTGAATGCGGACAGGACCGGTGCCAGGGTTTTTGGCGTCCTAGGCGAGGGGGCGGGGCACCGTACGTCATGCGCAATGACGTATGGTGCTCCGCCCCCTGCCCGCCGGGCGCCCCGCGCCGCCGCGATTTTCACCGCTGGATGGGGCGGCACCGGGCGGTGGCGGGGGGCGAGGGGCAGGCTGGCCAGCGCCCCCTCCATTTTGGCGCCGCCGCCGTGGTTTTCGCCCCAACCTGCTCGCTCGGCCGCTGGTTCGGGCGGCGGCGGGCGGCGGCGGGCGGCGGCGGGCAGCGGCGGGCAGCGGCGGGGGGCGGCGGGCAGGCTGGCCAGCGCCCCCTCCATTTTGGCGCTCTAGGCAACCGCCTAGTTCGCCTAAATGGAAGCGCCGGCCCTGAATGCGGAGGTAAACAGGAAATAATAAACCAGGTAAACGGGAAATAACAAGCCCAGGGTCACATGCTTATTTTCATTACACCTTTTTTGTTGTTTAGTTGTTTAGTCGTGTCCGACTCTTCGTGACCCCATGGACCAGAGCACGCCAGGCACTCCTGTCTTACACTGCCTCCTGCAATCTTGTCCTCTGTCGTCCCCTTCTCCTTGTGCCCTCCATCTTTCCCAACATCAGGGTCTTTTCCAGGGAGTCTTCTCTTCTCATGAGGTGCCCAAAGTATTGGAGCCTCAGCTTCAGGATCTGTCCTTCCAGTGAGCAATTCTGATTTCCTTCAGAATTGATAGGTTTGATCTTCTTGCAGTCCATGGGACTCTCAAGAGTGTCCCGTAATTATGGTGGACTCCACCACCATAATTCAAAAGCATCTATTCTTCGGCGGTCAGCCTTCTTTATGGTCCAGCTCTCACTTCCGTACATTACTACTGGGAAAACCATAGCTTTAACTATACAGACCTTTGTCGGGAAGGTGATGTCTTTGCTTTTTAAGATGCTGTCTAGCTTTGTCATTGCTTTTCTCCCAAGAAGCAGGTGTCTTCTAATTTCGTGACATTTTTTTGCTTTGCCTTGCTACTCATGTAGTTTGGCAATTTTCAAAGTTAGGATATCAGATTAATTACACATTTGACATGTCCCGAAATTTAAAATTAGGATATTTTGATAGTTCTTTGATTATAAAATCCGGTTTTGGTGTTGAAACATGATTTGTAGGCACACACAGCGTCCCATCAAAATAGAGAGCCAAAGACGCCATAAATCCTAATCAAAACTTGAAAAATCCAATATCCAAAATCTGGGCAGATTGATCATGGATTTGTAATAATGATGATTATGACAATCAGCATTTATAAAAAGCTGCCCAAGCACTGGACATACATTATCTAGGCAATTTCACCTACAGCTTTCTGAAACGGGCCAGTGTTGTCACTGCACCACTACAGCTGATGATGAGAGATGAGTGGCTTGCTTAAGTGAGATTTGAACTGGGAACTTCATCAAGCAAAGCCATCTTCTCCCAGCCTTGGGATGCCTACGTGGACACTATGGGAAGGGAGAAGGAAATTGGCTGGGGCAACATGTGGTCTTTCTGTCTTTCAGTATCATGGGGTAGATAAACTCCAAGGCTGTGAAGCAAGAATTGGCTGGTGGGAAAAGTAGAGGCACTTGGCCAATGGCACTTGCTGGGGAAGGAATGGAACTCGTTTACTTCTTGACCTGTTAAAGGGGTCACGGCCAAGTTGCAGACCTGTTGCAGACCTGCAGCTCTGATGGCTTAGTCTCTTGGGGACACTTTCCCCCACTATGATTTTATGATGGTTGTTGTTGTGTTTTTGGCTGTTCTTTTAGCCAGATTGCTCCTTGGGGCTTCATTCAGTAAAACAGTGGGTCCACCTGTTGCACATTAAATAAATACCCACCAAAGCACTTTTATGTGCCTTAGATCTATTCTGGTTCGCTCTGGTGCATTTTGAATGAGCCAAATGTTGTGGCTGTGGCAAAAGGGGTCAAACTATGATTTCAATTGGCTACAGGGGCGTAGCAAGGGGGGGCGATGGGGGCGGGGCGCCCCGGGTTCCACCCCAGAGGGGGGGGGTGACACTTTTTTTTTTTAAATTAACTTTTGGAAAAAAAGAGATAATAGACACACACACATAACCCCCCACACCTCACAAAGTGGCACCATCAGAGGGGGGTGACACTTTTTAATTTTTTAAATTTTTTTTAAATTTTTTTTAAAGTTTTTTTTATTTTAACTTTATTGAAAAAAAAGAGATAATAGACACACACACAAAAACCCCACACCTCGCAAAGTGGCACCATCAGAGGGGGGGGTGACACTTTTTATTTTTTTATTTTTTTCAAATTTTATTTTTTTAAAAAAAAATATTTTAACTTTATTGGAAAAAAGAGATAATACACACACACACACACACACACACACACACACACACACACACAAAACCCCACACCCTGCAAAGTGGCACCATCAGAGGGGGGTGACACTTTTTTATTTTATTTTATTTTATATTTTTTAAATTTTTATTATTTTTTTAAAAAATTAAATTTTAACTTTATTGAAAAAAAGAGATAATAGACACACACACACAAAACCCCACACATCGCAAAGTGGCACCATCATCTTTTTGGGGGGTGAGGGTGACTTGCTATGCCACTGGGTGCAGCTCTGCCAGTACCCTGGCAAAGTGGTGGGGGGGGGGTGACAAAAAAAATTCCGCCCCGGGTACCACCTGGGCTTGCTACGCCTCTGGTTGGCTGTGTTGCTCTGTGCACCATGTATCGCTTGCCTCTTGGTTTTCCTCCTTCTGCTCCCTTTTCCATCCTTGTTATTAGTTATACTGAAAGGAAATACACACCAAGAGCTCTGGCCAGAAATTTCAATACTAGGACTAAATCCTACTCGTGAGTTACAGTTAAATAAAAGTATGTATTCTGTTAAGAATTACAGTCTTAGGCAGAGAATGTCAATTCAAATAAGAAAAACAGTTTCAAGTTCACAATAATATGTGTAGCTTCAAATGAAAAATACAACTTCAAATTCACAGTCGTATGAGTAAACAATAACTCGTTACAGTATAAGAACATAAGAAATTTCAAGTAACAATAAATGTATATCAGTTCGTATTCAAAAGTATTCAAAAGGATCGTTTTATAAGTAAAGCCGGAGTGAAGAGTCGATTCAGGAGGAATCACTGAGGAACTACATAAGCAATTTGATTTAGAAACATTTGAATCTAAATCTAAGCAACTGCAATCAGAATTAAAGATCTATTCGGACAATATAAAAACCGAAAAATTAAGAAAATTTGAACGCGACCGTAGAGATTATGAACAGGATCATGTATTCCCATGGATGCACAAAACCACGGACACTACTACTCGATTTATACCTAGTATTGAAATTAGGATTTATTCCTAGTGTTGAAATTTCTGGCCAGAGCTCTTGGTGTGTATTCCCTTTTCCATTCTGGCAGTGATAAATATTTTTACTGGGAGCTTGTTGAGATTGGGACTTGTCACTCTGTAAAAGACAACATGCACTGATGGCGCTACATAACTCATTATGTTTGCTACACAGGTTAAGAAAAGCATTCCATTCTAGGGTCAAACCACAACATACATTTTAAAGCACATGCCTTCCCCCCACCCACAAGATTTCTGGAACTATAGCTCACCCCTCACATAGCTCCAGTTCCCAGGATTCTTAGCAAATGTAACTGCTTTGCAGTATATTAACCTTCCATTATCAGAGTTAAAGAAATCAGGAATAATATTCCAGAGAACCACTTTATTAAGGTGGGAAAAGCTACACATCATTCCGATTAAAGAAGTATATAAAAGCAAAACAGGGTTGCACGCCACCCCGGTCTCTGGGTAGTGCGAGATTCTAGGGATTCTAGGAACTTATGCTCCGTGTTTCCTTCTGGGAATGAGGCACAACGGTGACAGTGGTGTCTTTAGGATATATGGGTTATTTACACATGAATTTGCACCCTGAGATCTTGCAATAAAGGGTGGTATATAAATCAAACAAACAAGATAAGATAAGATAAGATAAGATAATTTATTTATTGTCATTGCACAAGTACAAGCACAACGCTATACAAGTGCAACGAAATTGCATGCCATCCCGTAAAACCAGAAAGAAAAAAGAAAAAAAACCAGCACAACACACACACACACACCAAAAAAAAGCCACACATACACCCATCACAGCTCTCCAAGGTCATATTATCTGGTTACAGCATTTAAAATGGTTATAGCTCTTGGGTAGAAACTGTTCTTCAATCTATTTGTTCTTGATCTAATTGTTCTATATCTTCTACCCGAAGGCAGTGGTGCAAAGAGACTATATCCTGGATCAGATGGATCCTTTAAAATATTGTTTACCTTTTTAAGGCAACAGGAACTGTATAGTTCTTCCAGAGATGGGAGAGGATGACCAATAATATTTTGGGCTGTAGTTATGACCTTCTGAAGTATCTTCTTCTCCCTGGCTGTGTAGCTGGAGAACCAAGCTGAGAAGAACAATCTGAGTGAGAGACTGCTGGTGTCCTTCTACCGAGGCTCCATAGAGAGCATTCTTATATACTGTATTTGTGCTTGGTTCTCCAGCTGCACAGCCAGGGAGAAGAAGGTACTTCAGAAGGTCATAACCACAGCCCAAACAAACAAACAAATAACCTGAGCCTACAATGGAGAGGTTGATAGCATTAACACCCCTAAAGGGTCTTGCTTTCCCCATAGCTGCAGCAGACTTCGGACATTGTGCTCTGCCTCTCTGGCTTTTCAGCCTTCCGCTTTCCTATTCAGCTTCTAGCTCACAAAACCCAACTCATTCAACCCTAAACTCTGGCTTTTGTCCTTCTCACTATCTTAAGAGTTGAAGGAGGGGCCCCACCCATTTGCCATCAGGCACACAGCCCCCCACTCCTTGCTTTCTTAATGGCTCAACATCCCTGGCAATGACCTCATCATAAAGGTAAAGGGACCACTGACCATTAGGTCCAGTCGCGGACGACTCTGGCGCTCATCTTGCTTTATTGGCCGAGGCAGCCGGCATACAGCTTCTGGGTCATGTGGCCAGCATGACTAAGCCGCTTTTGGCGAACCAGAGCAGCGCACGGAAACGGCGTTTACCTTCCCGCCGGAGCAGTACCTATTTATCTACTTGCACTCTGATGTGCTTTCGAACTGCTAGGTGGGCAGGAGCAGGGACCGAGCAACGGGAGCTCACCCCGTCACAGGGATTCGAACCGCCGACCTTCTGATCGACAAGCCCTAGGCTCTGTGGTTTAACCCACAGTGCCACCCTGTCCCTTCATCAGAAAGTTAGCCTGGCTTATATTTCAGTACTTGTTGGGTCCAAGCGTTAGAAAGGTCTGGCACCCACAAACTCATAAACAACAGATGGGGTGGGGGATGATGGGATGAGAAGCTATGAGAAGAAGTGGGACAAAAGAACTGGTCTCCTCTATCATGACTTCCCCCCCAAGAATATATATTGTAGACATGACCTCAGCCCCAACTCTTAATCTTTTTAGGGCTAAGTTTGCTGCCTTCAGAGAGCACTATGGTGGCTGACACCACCAAGAGGAACCAGAAGAGGATCAAATGGTAAGAGAAACATCCAATACTTAATGGTTAACTAGCTGACCCGGGCCACGCGTTGCTGTGGCTGATTTTATGCTTATTACCATCAGCAGCAGCAGCAGCCAAAATAAACCCCCACCTACCCCCACCAGCGTCGTGTGCACTCTGCACGCGCTCAGGTGCCCTTTCACGGCCTGTGGCAGAGAAAGCCGAGGAAGGAGGCCTCTGACGCCGTCTGAGGGAAAAGCACTATGGAAACGCACAGATAAAAAACACACATCGGGAGATCACTGAGGGACGATCATGGTGGCCATTTCCCAGCATGCCTTGCCTGTGGCCTTTTCAAGGGGAAAAGTGCTAGTAACCCTCTACAGAGAGGATTTGATTCCATTTCCGAGAGTGCCTTGAGTGAGCGGTTGGTTGGGATAATAAGTCCAGCGTTTCCCAGCATGCCTTGCGGTTTGGGCGAAAGAGCTTAGTTCACCCACAGGGCGCCTTGACTCCATTTCCCAGCATGCCTTGCTGGTCCGACCTAGTTAACTGCGAGAGGCAGCGGCCTCCATTTCCCAGCGTGCCTTTGACAAAAGAGATATTTACATTTCCCTGTATCCCAGCCAAGTTAATCACATCCTTGTCTGGCACTCAGGTATCAGGAAGCCACTAACACAATCACCCCCTCCTTCCTTGCAGAGAAACAGTTTGTCAGTTTGGGAGTGAAAATGGAGACAGGTCTGCCGTTGCTAGAGGGCGAGGTTTTGCTGTGATGTCATATGTGCGCGCCAATTTCTTGCTTTTGTAGCTGTAGTACCAGTATAGCCGTCGCTAGAGGGTGCTGTTTTGCTGGTGATGTATAATGTCTGTGATGTATAAATACCTTTATTTTAGGTATGACAGGTGTGGTTTTTCTGAATTTTTATTATGCCAGATTACTTTGAGATGGTAATGGAAACGCTGTGTCCAAATTTGATGCGATTTGGTCTAGCGGTTACGCAGTAAGGGTGTTTCGGACAAACGCGCAATGGGAACATTTTTATATATATAGATATCAGCTCCAGATCAAATAATAATAATAATAATAATAATAATAATAATAATAATAATATGTTTATTTGTTTATTTGTTTATTTGTTTATTTGTTTATTTGTTCATACATACATACATACATACATACATACATATCCCGCCATCTGGCTGGGTTTCACCAGCCACTCTGGGCGGCTCCCAACAGAATATTAAAAACACAATAAAACATCAAACATTAAAAACTTCCCTATACAGGGCTGCCTTCAGATGTCTTCCAATAGTCAGATAGTTGTTGACATCTGATGGGAAGGTGTTCCACAGGGCAGGTGCCACCACTGAGAAGGCCCTCTGCCTGGTTCCCTGTAACCTCACTTCTCGCAGGGTGGGAACCTCCAGAAGGCCCTTGGAAGTGGACCTTAGTGTCCGGGGTTAACGATGGGGGTGGAAAAAGAATATAATAGAAGGGTGGACGACTTATAGAAATTTATTAAAACAAGAGGGAGGAGAGCATCAGTTGAAAGAATTTCAACCTCCGCTTTTCTGCTACTAGACTTGTTCTTGCCTAAGTTATGTGCTCAAGATAAAATCATGTTATGCCTTCTCCGCCTTTGATATTGGTGTGATTTAAGTCTTTCTTCCCATTCAAAGGTTTGGCACCAGCCGCAGCCAGTCAATCCAAACAGATTTCATTGAGTATCTGGATGAGCTTGCTTCTCTCGCAGGAGCAAAGCCAGACCTGTTCACCCTCCTGCTGAGAGATCCCAAGCTGGCCTGGACCACCTTCTTTGGACCCTGCAGCCCATTCCAGTTCCGCCTGATGGGACCAGGGAAGTGGGCTGGAGCCAGGAACGCCATCCTTACCCAGACGCAGCGGATCATCAAGCCCACCAAAACTCGAACAGTGGGCAACTCTTCGAGTAATGCTCTGCTGTCCCTGCTTAAAATCCTCAGCTTCCTTGCTCTCTTAGGTGCAGTTTTCCTATCCATTGGTCAGCGCTGAACTCTACCCAATGATGCAACAACGGCAAATTGCTGCTTTACTGATGCCTGCTTGCTCTTCAGTGCATGTATAGGGGTCACATGGGGCCAACTTTGCAATCTCAAAATTGCGTGCCTCTTAGGGTCTCCTGTTTCCGACAAACTTAGCAAATGGAAAGAAGGAAACATCTGGGAAACAATGAAAGAGGAACCATACAGGCAAAGTATGGAAGGGCAAATCTGTCAATTTCGGTTTCTCTTGATTTCTCATGCTTTCCTATTTACTTTGCACATATCCCGATCAATTTGCTTAAAAAATAAAAAGTGTCTCATGAAAATTCATCCATGTTTTTGTGAGCATTCCTCCTAATACATTTTTGCTAGGAATTTTCCCTAATACAGTGGACCCTCGACTTACGAAGATAAGCCGTTCCGACCGAATCTTCGTAGGTCGAAATCATCGTAACTCGAGTCCCCATAGGAATGCGTTGGGAGAACGCATTCGTAGGTCGAAAAAAACCTCGTAAGTCGAGGAAATCGCATCTAAAACGCCCGCGACTTCCGATCGGAAGTCAACGAGGGCCGCTTTGATCCCTCGTAACTCGAAAAACTCGTAAGTCGAGTCATTCGGAAGTCAAGGGATCACTGTACACTTCATTTTGATATGCTATTTTCACAAATATATGCATTTTAATGTGCACCTTCTCCCAGTGGTGGCGTTTTCCAACAGCAACATCAAAGTGAACAAAGAGGCATATATCAGGAGAAGTGTGAATTTTGAAGGATAGCTGTTTTAGGACCCACAAATTAGGCCTGAAAATGTGAATTGAATGGGCTTCCCTCCCATTTCTAATGTGAAGTCAGGAAAACAGACACACACACACACACACACACACACACACACACACACACACACACACACACCAGGGAGAATGGGCTGGTTAACCAGTTGGCAAGGCCAGCAAGGTCTTGTGCCTTTTGGGTGCAACTTAGAATTATAGCTTTTATTTTTAGAAAAGTATGTTTCTGGTCCTTTGAAGCGACATTTGAACTGTGTGGTCTGTGTAAGGCTTGAGAGAGTCGGAGAGGGTGAATCTCTCGTGTGCTGCTTCCCCCTTTCTCATGAGCCCCCCCCCGAGCTCCAGTTACCCATTGCAGCTGTGCCACTAAAACCCTCTGCATGCCCGAGAAACGCCTAAAATGCAAGGGTTTACAAATAAATCGTGCACAAAGAAACAAAACTGTCTGTGTTTTTAATCACTCATTTAACACTGCGATTCAGACCAGTGCATCGTTCTGTTCTATAGGAGCCGAGCCCCTGGTTCCTTCAAGTTTATTTCATGCTGAGCATCAAGGGCTATGCTTTGTTACTCTTGAAGACAGGGCTCCCAGTACATTTCCAAGCACAATTCAAAGTGTTGGTGCTGACCTTTAAAGCCCTAAACGGCCTTGGCCCAGTATACCTGAAGGAGCATCTCTACCCCCCCCCATCATTCTGCTTGGACACTGAGGTCCAGCTCCGAGGGCTTTTGTGAGAAGCAAAGTTACGGGGAACCAGGCAGAGGGCCTTCTCGGTAGTGGCTCCCGCCCTGTGAAATGCCCTCCCATCAGATGTCAAAGGAATAAACAACTATATTACGTTTGGACAGGGGTGTAGGAAGGGGGGCGGGGAGCGGTCCGCCCCAGGTTCCATCATGGAGGGGGTGACAAATTATCAAGGAACAATTACTGCCCTACTAGGGTGGTTCATGAAAAACTTAAAAAAAAAAAAAAATGTCTGTGAGGGAGGGAGGGAAAAAAAGGGGAAGTTAAACAGCCTCTTCCCTCTCTTCAACTCCCCCCCGCCTCCTAGCCCTTCAATCAACCTGAGATTACAGTGCATTGTTGTGCATTTTGTGTGGTCAGGTGGAGTCCCCCCAAATCCCGGGCAGCCCCTGAGGGAAATAACGACACGTGAAAAACGTTCTATGGGATTAAATTGGCCACAACTTTTATTAAGATTCGGATGTAGGGGGACCTTGGCTCCGGCATTGGGCGTTTATCCTTCCCAGCCCCCCAGCTGGGGTTCTGGGTAGTTTCAGGGTTAACCAGCATGTGTGGGGATTGGGCTAGCTCTGGAGAACATATGTTCAAGCAGATAGCCCGCCCCCCTGTTCGCCGCCGCTGGAGGGGGAGGGCAATGACGACCTCTGGGCGTATGGCCAATGCCTCTCCCTAGGACCCATTTAACGGGAACCCTGATATCGCCGTCACAATGAGGGCGGGGGTCACCGCCCCACCCCACCCCCATTTTAGGTAGATGACTAAAGGATTCCTCCCAAGGCCTGCAACCGCCAAAGTTGTGACGAATTGCTATGGGAAAGGCGAAACCTGCCAATGCAGGGAAAGTCCTTTCCGGCCATTCACTAGCGGCCTTGACGTAGCAGCGCCTATGTGCCTGTGGAAACGAAAAGGTTAACCTGCAAAATAAACATGAATTGAGGGAGTGGTGGGTGGGGAAGCTCTGAAGCCAACGGTCGCTTCCCAGGTATGTAAGGTAAAGGGTAAAGGGACCCCTGACCATTAGGTCCAGTCATGTCCGACTCTGGGGTTGCGGCGCTCATCTCACTTTATTGGCCGAGAGCCGGCGTACAGCTTCCGGGTCATGTGGCCAGCATGACAAAGGCGCTTCTGGCGATCCAGAGCAGCACACAGAAATGCCGTTTACCTTCCCACCAGAGCGATTCCTATCTATCTACTTGCATTGGCATGCTTTCAAACTGCTAGGTTGGCAGGAGCAGGGACCGAGTAACGGGAGCTCACCCCGTCACAGGGATTTGAACCGCTGACCTTCTGATCGATAAGCCCTAGGCTCTGTGGTTTAACCCACAGTGCCACCTGGATCCCAGGTATGACTCAACTTCTATTGTGTGTACTGTATATTCCCTCCTTCTACCTGGCCAATCCCCCCGGCAACACCTCCCCAGCCGGGATTGGGCGGCTGCTGGAGTAGGTGGAGACCACAGGTATCCAACCTGGGAAGGCGGTGCCAGACCCAACTGCCAGGAGCTGCAACGTGATCCCCAGGGGGCTACTCGCGACCGCGCAAAATGCGCACCCCATTTGATGTGGGGAACGATCATTCCCTTCAGCCATCCTCCGAAAAGAGATGTGGGGATCAAATTTCATTTCATGCATTCAAATGCAGGTCTGGGTAGACGTTTCTAGAGGACAATTGCCATTCTCTGGTAGAAGTAAACTCCCATCAATACACTGACATTAGCATTACAAGGTTGGGCATGGGTTGTTGAGTCCTCTGCTGTCAATGTAAAGATTAGTTCCCACCCTTAGATTGATATAATAATAATATAATAATTTATTACTTATACCCCGCCCATCTGGCTGGGCCCCCCAGCCACTCTGGGCGGCTTCCAACCGAACATTAAAATACAATAATCTATTAAACATTAAAAGCCTCCCTAAACCGGGCTGCCTTCAGATGTCTTCTAAAGGTGTGATAGTTGTTGTTCTCTTTGACATCTGAAGGGAGGGCATTCCACAGGGCGGGTGCCACTACCGAGAAGGCCCTCTGCCTGGTTCCCTGTAACTTGGCTTCTCGTAGTGAGGGAACCGCCAGAAGGCCCTCAGCGCTGGACCTCAGTGTCCGGGCTGAACGATGGGGGTGGAGACGCTCCTTTAGGTATACTGGACAGAAGCCATTTAGGGCTTGAAAGGTCAGCACCAACACTTTGAATTGTGCTCGGAAACGTACTGGGAGCCAGTGTAGGTCTTTCAAGATATACTGTTGACTTCCTTAGCTTACTAGAATAATGCAAAAGTAAATACTTCCACCAGCGACCGATAAGTAACTTTGGAATCACTTTCCGGGGGGGGACAGAACAGTGTAGGTAGTCCAGTTTTTGTACATACTGAGGTACTATATTACTCCTGGGCAAAGGTCAAAGTGTGTGGGTTTTCTTCCACTTAAAACTCTCCATTTTTGCCCATCTGCAACATTGCCAAACACCTCCTTTCAAAGGTAAAACCTGATACTCTCCTCCCCACCCAGCTGGGAAACAAATTCTTGGCAGCTAAAGGAGCCTAGTTTGGGGCACTTGTAAGTAAAAGAATGAGGGGACAGGCAGCCAAGTTCTTAGTTTTGCACCCAAGGAACTAGACATTCACATTCCAGAGATGTTGAAGCAAAACTAACAAAAGGTACTGCTGGCACCTTAAAGACAAACATCTGAAAATCATATCAGGCATTCTTAAAGCAACAATCTCCACCCAATGAAGTGAAAAAGAAACATATCAATGAGGCAAAACAGGTACTCAGGATGAATCACCCAGCATCAAAAGTGCCAGAACTGTATCTCCATGTTTCACCATCTCCTTTGGCCTATAAAGTACTGCACTTGGGCAAAAAAACCGAAAGGCACAAATACAGGATGGGTGACACCTGGCTTGAGAGCAGTACATGTGAAAAGGATCTAGGAGTCTTGGTAGACCACAAACTTGACATGAGTCAACAGTGTGATGCAGCAGCTAAAAAAGCCAATGCAATTCTGGGCTGCATCAATAGGAGTATAGCATCTAGATCAAGGGACGTAATAGTACCACTGTATTCCGTTCTGGTCAGACCTCACCTGGAATACTGTGTCCAGTTCTGGGCACCACAGTTCAAGAAGGATACTGACAAGCTGGAACGTGTCTAGAGGAGGGCAACCAAAATGGTCAAAGGCCTGGAAACGATGCCTTCTGAGGAACGGCTTAGGGAGCTGGGTATGTTTAGCCTGGAGAAGAGAAGGTTAAGGGGTGATATGATAGCCATGTTCAAATATATAAAAGGATGTCATATAGAGGAGGGAGAAAAGTTGTTTTCTGCTGCTCCTGAAAAGAGGACACGGAGCAATGGATTCAAACTACAAGAAAGAAGATTCCACCTAAACATTAGGAAGAACTTCCTGACAGTAAGAGCTGTTAGGCAGTGGAATTTGCTGCCAAGGAGTGTGGTGGAGTCTCCTTCTTTGGAGGTCTTTAAGCAGAGGCTTGACAGCCACCTGTCAGGAATGCTCTGATGGTGTTTCCTGCTTGGCAGGGGGTTGGACTGGATGGCCCTTGTGGTCTCTTCCAACTATGATTCTATGATTCTATGATATTAGATCATCTGCCTCCTCTCACACATAACCAACCCCATCTTTAAAGGTAGAAAGTAATTCATCTCTATGTGGGACAAGAAGCTACAGTTAGAACTGGATATGGAATAACTGATTGGTTCAAAATTGGGAAAGGAGTACGACAAGGCTGTATACTGTCTCCCTGCTTATTTAACTTATATGCAGAATTCATCATGCGAAAGGCTGGACTGGATGAATCCCAAACCGGAATTAAGATTGCCGGAAGAAATATCAACAACCTCAGATATGCTGATGACACAACCTTGAAGGCAGAAAGTGAGGAGGAATTAAAGAACCTTTTAATGAGGGTGAAAGAGGAGAGCGCAAAATATGGTCTGAAGCTCAACATCAAACAAACTAAGATCATGGCCACTGGTCCCATTACCTCCTGGCAAATAGAAGGGGAAGAAATGGAGGCAGTGAGAGATTTCACTTTCTTGGGTTCCATGATCACTGCAGATGGTGACAGCAGTCACGAAATTAGAAGACGCCTGCTTCTTGGGAGAAAAGCAATGACAAACCTAGACAGCATCTTAAAAAGCAGAGACACCACCTTGCCGACAAAGGTCCATATAGTTAAAGCTATGGTTTTCCCAGTAGTAATGTACAGAAATGAGAGCTGGACCATAAAGAAGGCTGATCGCCGAAGAATTGATGCTTTTGAATTATGGTGCTGGAGGAGACTCTTGAGAGTCCCATGGACTGCAAGAAGATCAAACCTATCCATTCTGAAGGAAATCAGCCCGGAGCGCTCACTGGAAGGACAGATCCTGAAGCTGAGGCTCCAATACTTTGGTCACCTCATGAGAAGAGAAGACTCCCTGGAAAAGACCCTGATGTTGGGAAAGATGGAGGGCACAAGGAGAAGGGGACGACAGAGGACGAGATGGTTGGACAGTGTTCTCAAAGCTACCAACATGAGTCTGACCAAACTGCAGGAGGCAACTGAAGACAGGAGTGCCTGGCGTGCTCTGGTCCATAGGGTCACGAAGAGTCGGACACGACTAAGCAACTACCCTGTTTCCCCTATTTTAAGACGTAGTCTTAAAATAAGCCATTGCAGGATTTTTTCGCATTTGCGAAATATAAGCCATACCCCGAAAATAAGCCATAGTGATAGGCGCAGTTCTGGAGGGCGCCAAGGAAAAGGCTGGGCTGGGCTTACGTAATAAAAATAAGACATCCCCTCAAAATAAGCCATAGTGCGTTTTCTTGAGGGAAAAAATATATAAGACGGTGTCTTAAAATAGGGGAAACACGGTAAACAACAACAACAACATGAATATAAAAAAGAAATGTACTTCCAAGCATGTCCCATGTGCCTGTCTCCCTCCTCTGAGCAAGGGACTGCAACATAAAGGTAAAAGGAAAAGGTGAAGGACCCCTGGATGCTTAAGTCCAGTCGAAGGTGACTCTGGGGTTGTGGCGTTCATCTCGCTTTCAGGCCAAGGGACCCAGTGTTTGTCCACAGACAGCTTTCCAGGTCGTGTGGCTAGACTGAACCGCTTCTGGTGCAACGGAAACCAGAGCCTTGCTCACAGGTATGCCTGCGTAGGGTTCATTTCATTTTTGCCTACCGATATATACCGCGACACACTTTTGTGCACCTTCCATTCCAATGTGTTTTATTATTTCAGAATTGCGAGTTCTGGTCTGCGAGTTATTTGTCTTAATAAATGCTGGGTATGCTCAATTGCACCCACCTGGAGAGGGTGACTGGGGACAGCAGAGGACTTCACGATGACAATGTGTATTGGCCTGTTGTGCTAAAACAGATTAGTCAATCACCTTTAACAGAACAGGCAGTAATGAAAGTAAGTAGGTGCAGGGGTTCTGTCCAATTGCAGTATTTTTAAAACAAAGCATTACATTGGGCTCCTTAGTAAACAGGGGGCGGCAACATCAATGGGACCGCAATCAAAGCAGCATTCAGGCCTGGTCCAAGGTCACAGTCCGAGCAAGCAGAATCTGCAACAAAGGGTCAGGCAAGAGATAAGGTCAGAGCAGTCTCTGGTCACATTTGGCATTGGGAAGGAAGCACACTACCAGCGGGCAAGACACAAAGCTGCTACGCAGATGTTTTTCCAGCAGTTCTCCCAGCCCAACACTGAGCTTTTTGAGCTGGAGCTACACCCAACCTCAGATGACTCCTCCTTTCCAGAGCACTTCTTGAGAGGAGTGTCTTGCTCTCAAGAAAACCTTTACTTCTGGGAAGTCCTTGCCTATAATTAGGCACTTCTCCAGATGGGACTAAGTTTATTTTGAATAACAAATGGAATAGCTGTAATACTTATTTTAATAAGTATTAATAAGTATTACAGTTGGGACCCAGGTGGCACTGTGGGTTAAACCACAGAGCCTAGGGCTTGCTGATCAGAAGGTCGGCAGTTCGAATCCCTGCGTTGGGGTGAGCTCCCGTTGCTCGGTCCCAGCTTCTGCCCACCTAGCAGTTCGAAAGCATGTCAAACTGCAAGTAGATAAATAGGAACCGCTCCAGCGGGAAGGTAAATGGCGTTTCCGTGCGCTGCTCTGTCATGCTGGTCAGCATGACCAGAAGCGGCTTTGTCATGCTGGCCACATGACCTGGAAGCTGTACGCCGGCTCTCGGCCAATAAAGCGAGATGAGCGCCACAACCCCAGAGTCGGACACGACTGGACCAAATGGTCAGGGGTCCCTTTACCTTTACCTTACAGTTATTCCATTTGTTATTCAAAATAAAATATGAAACAAAAAGGAAAAAACAATTCAACATCAAATGTCGCTGATATATTACATCACAGATAAGTAACCTTCTACTCTTTAAATGTGACTTCCATCTACCTCACTATGGCTCCCTCGGCCAGTAAAGCGAGATGAGCACCACAACCCCAGAGTCATCTGCGACTGGACCTAACGGTCAGGGGTCCCTTTACCTTTACCTTTACCTCCTTCGTTGGGATTTTCTTTCCCTTCCAGTTTTTTGCAATCAACATTCTTGCCTGTTGATTGCCTGTCAACAAGACAGCCCTGTTTAGGGAAGTTTTTAATCTGTGATGTGTTAATGTATTTTAATGTTTGCTGGAAGCCGCCTAGAGTGGCTGGGGAGACCCAGCCAGATGGGCGGGGTACAAATAATAAATTATTATTATTATTATTATTATTATTATTATTATTATTATTATTATTATTATTATTGCAGCTGTTGTCACATGCAAGAATACCCTCCTTTTGTCACTTGGGATATCTGTTGTTAGAATGCCTAGAAGGAAAGCTTCCAGGTTTTTTTTTTTGCAAATGTTTGTTCGATCATTTTTTTTAAGCTCCTCATATAGTTTTTAATTTTTTTACAGTCCCACCACATGTGGTACATTGTTCCCTCAGCTTGTTTGCATACTCTGACAATGCCACCAATATTGCATCCTCTGTGTTAATGGAGGTATTCAGAGTGACATCTGGTCTGGGGTTTTTTGTTTTGTATGATTTTCAATTGTTTGAGCCTGTGGGTGCAGAAAAGGTGCTTGGTCAAGTCCCCCTGACTATGTGTATGCCCCACCCTTGTCCATCACCAGTGTGGTGTAGTGGTTAAGAGCGGTAGACTCGTAATCTGGTGAACCGGGTTCGCTTCCCCGCTCCTCCACATGCAGCTGCCGGGTGACCTTGGGCTAGTCACACTTCTCTGAAGTCTCTCAGCCCCACTCACCTCACAGAGTGTTTGTTGTGGGGGAGGAAGGGAAAGGAGAATGTTAGCCGCTTCGAGACTCCTTTGGGGAGTGATAAAGCGGGATATCAAATCCAAACTCTTCTTCTTCTTATTATTATTAAATCTAATATGGAAGGGGGGTTGTAAATGCCTCATTGAAAGAGAGAACAGTTCCAGATCTTTTTTGAAGAAATTATTTGACCATTCCTGAAGAAACCTAGTTTGGACCCAAAATATATAAACATATAGGCCAGTGGCTAATATCTTCTCCTTGGGCAAGTTGCTTAAGAGAAGAATGGTGGCTGGCCCAATCCAGGTGATCCTGATTGAAACTGATTTTCTAGATCCATTTCAGTCAGGCTTCAGGCTTGTTTTGGTGCAGAAACTGCCTTTGCCTGGAAAGAGACAGGGAAAGTATGATCCTGTTGATTCTTTTGGACCTCTCTCAAGTTTTCAGTAGCACCAACACTTGGTGGTGGTTCGACTCCTCTTTGGATGGCTGATTCTAAAGGACAGTACTGCGGAAGGTTACTCAACTCCATGGCAGTAATGATTTTTAATATAGGAAAGATTATCCATTTTCTATAGGGGGTCTTTAACAGTAGTTAGGGTTGCCATATTTTGAAGAGCAAAAAAGAAGACACATTTGTTGACTTCTGATTTTAACTACGGATCGCTATGACGACTCTCATTTTAAATACCCCTACACAGCGGGTGGCGCTGTGGGTTAAACCACAGAGCCTAGGGCTTGCCGATCAGAAGGTCGGCGGTTCGACCTTGACACGCAACTGGTCACGTGGTGCTTCGATCTTTCTTTCAGGAAGGCTGGGATTCCTACGGTTATAAATGCAAGCTGGACTGGAGAAAAATTGGATTGGGTTTCTCTGTGAACCAGTAATAGGCCAAATTCAACATGATGCTGGAAGTACTTATATGCATCTCTATCATCTTCAATTATTTTTTCCTCTTTAAATAGCAGCCACGGAAGTGTTGAGGATTATCGCTTGGGGAGAGGGAGGTGACCAAAAGCCTTATACCATTTCAGCACTGAAAATCTTGCCACAGCTGCTACTTGCCACAGCTGGGGAGGAGGGACATGTCAACACATCCATCTCCGTCGTAGGTTTTGTTTGGCTGTCAGGGGTGAATATTTATGCAGAGTGGAGGTAAGTACTAATGTCTCTAACGTCTATTCTTTAATATTCTTTTAAGAGCCAGTGTGGTGCGGTGGTTAAGAGTGGTGGACTTGTAATCTGGTGAACCGGGTTCGCATCTCCGCTCCTCCGCATGCAGCTGCTGGGTGACCTTGGGCTAGTCACACTTCTTTGAAGTCTCTCAGCCCCACTCACCTCACAGAGTGTTTGTTGTGGGGGAGGAAGGGAAAGGAGAATGGTAGCCGCTTTGAGACTCCTTCGGGTAGTGATAAAGCGGGATATCAAATCCAAACTCTTCTTTGGCACAAAAACCAGTAACAGAACTTGGCAGCTCCTGGGAATCAAATAACTTGCAGGACTAGTTTGGAGATCATCCCTCCCAACCAGACAAGTTGTTCTTTAGATCTTAAGATGTCACAACAATATGTTTCGCAACAGCAGCCTGCCCCTCTGGTTCTAAGCTCTGGTTAAAGCAGTATTTGGTGTAGCCTTCCCATCAAAACCACAAGGAAACAACCTAAGTGATGTTAATTTTTATTTGTTTTTTTGCACTTGGGTTCTGCAGATGCCTTTCGTCATGTTAAATCTGGACAGTGATCAAAGGGTTCCCTTTCCACATCCCGACAAAGCCAGCCAACAGAGCCTGCTTATGTAATGCTCTCCAGAAGGATGTTTGTGCATGAGGGATGTCGCTCATATGCTTCTCAAAAGTTGATCAGCTAGGATCAGGAACAAATCCCTCCAGAGGTGCCTGGGCCAGCTAGTGAGATTTCTGCATAAATTTCTGTTGTAAAGTTGAGGTAAGAGAGGTGCAACCTGCTGGTCTTTCAGAGTTGTCAAATGCTGCTTCAAACTCTATGTATCAAGTTTGGGGCTGTATCTTCAGGCGTATAATGAAAATAGGGAACTAAGGTTGCCATCTGAACAAGAAATTCAGCCTTTTTTGTTGTTGTCATAGGAAAAGGTCTCTTGTTCCAACATTGGCTGAAATGAGCCTAACAGCCCATGCCAATCCTGAGGGAACTTTTTACTTTTCGAAATGGTTCTGGAATTTGGGAGAGTTCAGTGGGTGATACAGCAATATTTTATTTGGGGGAAAGAGAGGTCCTGAGGGATAGAAAGAACCTGTCCGCTTGGGTTCTCTCTGTTTCTCATTTTTCCAATCTTAAATCCAGCTCTGCACATTTCTGCAGGGTTTTGTGATTTAAAAAATCCTCATGACAATTCATTGTAATGCAATTTTCTCTTGATAAACACTGTTCTGTGCAGTTGTGATTAATATGCATTTTTGCAAGCATTTCCCCCTAATAGCATGCATTTGTGTTTGTTATGTTCACTGTTATGCACACTTTCCCTTAATGTATACATTAAAAAAAACATACCGTAATTTGATTGGGAAAATGCATTGCAAAATTTGGATAAGTGCACATTTCGGATGGCTGCGTTTTGGTACAACATGTTTCTGAAAGTGAAAGTCTGAAAAAATGTAGCTTTAAATGTAAACTGAATCAAATTTCTCCCCCTTTACTACCTGGAAGTAAATCCTGTTGAATGCAGTGGGAATTTCTTCTTACTCTTAAGTAGAAATGTACAAGATGAATTCATGTCTGCTCCTATTTCTATCTTGCATTCTCTTGCCTGAAGTTCTCCAAAAATACGTATGCCTATATTTCTCCACTTTAAATTTAAAAACTATGCTTTCAATCCATAGTTATGTTTTTTAAATTTGTCCATTCTTTAGCTCTTGCTTAGCATTCATCTTCTCTATCTCTAAGTTAGGATGATTCCCTTCTGCTCTGCGTCTTTCTCTTACGGCTGTTATCCACACAGTCCTTTTCGCTAGTTGATTTTCAGTTAATCGATTCTCTTCAAAGCATTCGCTTGACTCGCGTATTTCAGCATGCTTATGAATAACGTGTTGTGGTTTTAAGTTTCACACTTCCTTCTGACAGGTTTTCATCATTTTGTATTGCATTGTTTTTCAAAGCCTACTTGAACAGGGCCGGTCTTTCTAAGTCAGTGGCTTTCGACCGGTGTGCCGTGGCACCCTGGGGTGCCTTGAATGATGGTCAGGGGTGCCGCGGGCAACACTGGTCTGTGTCCCTCTTCCCTTCCTTCTCTCCTCAGCCAGTGTGGTGTAGTGGTTAAGAGTGGTAGACTCGTAATTTGGGGAACCGGGTTCGCGTCTCCGCTCCTCCACATGCAGCTGCTGGGTGACCTTGGGCTAGTCACACTTCTTTGAAGTCTCTCAGCCCCACTCACCTCACAGAGTGTTTGTTGTGGGGGAGGAAGGGAAAGGAGAATGTGAGCCGCTTTGAGACTCCTTCGGGTAGTGATAAAGCGGGATATCAAATCCAAACTCTTCTTCTTCCTCTGATGCCATCTCCTGTTTCTTCCTCCCAATGGCTTGCATAGCTGTTTGTTGCAGCCGCCCTGCCTACAAGCTCTGCATGCGAATGGGGCTGTCCAGGGGGTGCTAGTTGCCAGGAGCTGAGGTGGCCTTGGAGTAAGCAGCAAGCAAGCAGGCCAGGGAGCCCAGCCCGTCCACCAGAGCTTGCTGTTGGGAATGGACAGACAAGTCCCAGGCCTCTCTTGGGAGGGGGGGCTCAGAGACCAGGGGCGGCAGCAGCAGCTGCCCAGAGGACTCCCAAGGAGAGGGGAGAGGGGAGGAGGCTGAGGGAACCCTCCACAGGGGAGGGTGTTCAAAAAAGGGCAAGAGGCTGCCATCTCTGCAGGCAAGGGGTGACACAACAGGGTTCCTGAGCCCCACAGGGGTGCCGCAGAAAGAATATACTTGGTCAAGGAAGCAGTGGACTCAAAAAGGTTGAAAACCTCTGTTCTAAGTGTTTGTGCCCTCCAGATGGGACTACAACTCCCATCAGTCCTACCCAATGCCAGTTTGAGATAGGCTGTTATATATATATATATAGCACCTAGGTTTTTCTTACTGTTAAAAAGGTAAAGGGACCCCTGACCATTAGGTCCAGTCGTGTCCGACTCTGGGGTTGCAGCGCTCATCTCGCTTTATTGGCTGAGAGCCGGCGTACAGCTTCCGGGTCATGTGGCCAGCATGAGAAAGCCGCTTCTGGCGAACCAGAGCAGCGCACGGAAACGCTGTTTACCTTCCCGCCGGAGCGGTTCCTATTTATCTACTTGCACTTTGAGGTGCTTTCGAACTGCTAGGTTGGCAGGAGCTGGGACCGAGCAACGGGAGCTCACCCCGTTGCAGGGATTCGAACCGCCGACCTCCGACCTTCTGATCAGCAATATTACTATTACAGTGGTACCTCGGGTTACATCAACCTTTTATTGGCATCGAAAACAAATCAATACAGAATTACCACTTCCCCAGTTGCACAAAACTTTGATAAAAGAAAGGAGGCACAGCAGTCTATCGTCACATCACATTAAATGGGGTTATGTGGTGTTATTCTGTGTCACGTAACATAATGCGGAAACAAGATGCAAGTTGGAGGACGCCCGCAGACTTTTCTTTCCCTTAGCGTTGCAGATAAGATTTATACAAAGCCATGGCCCTGGCCTTTCCTGCAGAAATCAAGATCAGCTTTCTTCTCTGGCTGGCTTCTTCTAATGCAGGGGTGTCAAACTCAAATTCATCGGGGGCCGCATCAGCAGTTTGGTCACCCTCAAAGAGCCCTTCCCCTCTCCACTGTGTGGCAAAAAAATTTTTTCTGGTTTTCCTCCTCTAAAAGGCTGGGAGGGAGGGAGGGAAGAGAGAGAGAAGGAAGGAAGGAAAGAAGGAAAAAAGAAGGGGTGAGAAAGAGAGATGGATGGATGGAAGGAAGGAAGGAAGGAAAGAAAGAAAGAAAAATAAAGGGAGAGAGAGAGAGAGAGAAGGAAGGGAGGGAGGGAGGGAGGGAGGAGGAAGGAAAGAAGGAAGGAAGGAAAGAAGGAAGGAAGGAAAGAAAGAAAGGAATGAGAGAGGGGGGAAGGAAGGGGTGAGAGAGAGTGAAAGAAAGAGGGAGAGGGAAGGAACGAAGGGGTGAAAGATAGAGAGAGGAGAGAGGGGAGGGAGGAAGGAGGGAGGGAGGGGTAAAAGGGAATGAGACAGAGAGAGAGAGAAGGAAGGAAGGAAGGAGTGAAAAAGAGAGAGGAGAGAGGGAAGATGCTGCTTGCTTCTCCACCCCCCCCCACCCGAAAAAGAAGGCTTTTGCGAGGGGGAGGAGGAGCAAGAAATGTCTCCGCTGTAGCGGAGGAGATGCTGCTCATTCTCCCCCCCCTCCACCGCTGCCTGCTGTTCGCAGGGATTGGCGCAGCGCGGGGTGGTGGTGGGATCAGCAGGCTAGTGCGGGGGGCTTCCCTGACGCGGCAGAAAGCCGCGCGGAGCACCCCCGAGGCGGCAAAAAGCCGCGCTGGGCCAAAACGGCCGGGAAAAAAAAACCTTGCCGGTTTCTCCCGGCAAGGCAAAAATGGTGCGGGGGGCTTCCCTGAGGCGGCAGAAAGCCGCGCGGAGCACCCCCGACGCGGCAAAAAGCCGCCCTGGGCCAAAACGGCCCGAAGAAAAAAAGCCTTGCCGGGTTCACCCGGCAAGGAAAAAATGGTTCGGGGGGCTTCCGCGAGGCGGCAGAAAGCCGCGCGGAGCACCCCCGACGCAGCAAAAAGCCGCCCTGGGCCAAAACGGCCCGAAGAAAAAAAGCCTTGCTGGGTTCTCCCGGCAAGGCAAAAATGGTGCGGGGGGCTTCCGTGAGGCGGCAGAAAGCCGCGCGGAGCACCCCCGACGCGGCAAAAAGCCGCCCTGGGCCAAAACGGCCCGAAGAAAAAAAGCCTTGCCGGGTTCTCCCGGCAAGGCAAAAATGGTGCGGGGGGCTTCCGCGAGGCGGCAGAAAGCCGCGCGGAGCACCCCCGACGCGGCAAAAAGCCGCGCTGGGCCAAAACGGCCCGGGAAAAAAAAACCTCTGCTCCCTTCTTCTCGCGCGCGCTGACCTTCGCCGCCCACCGCCAATCAGCGCACGCTCGCGGGCCACATGACGAGGTCTCGCGGGCCGCATTTGGCCCGCGGGCCTTGTCCTTGACACCTGTGTTCTAATGCTTTTGCTAACCCTGACAGGGCAGTGCAAATAGAGCAGTCCAAATGAATTCTTTGCATCCTGCCCCGGCCTCGCTATGCACAGGAGCAGCTTTTATCCATAATACTTTACTAGGTAAACTGGACAAAACCCGCACATAATATGGGAAGTAACAAAGCGAAACGTTTTGTCTTTCTTAGTAATTCAGGCCTAGTAAAGGTAAAGGTAAAGGGACCCCTGACCATTAGGTCCAGTCGTGTCCGACTCTGGGGTTGCGGCGCTCATCTCGCTTTATTGGCCGAGAGCCGGCATACAGCTTCCGGGTCATGTGGCCAGCATGACTAAGCCGCTTCTGGCGAACCAGAGCAGCGCACGGAAACGCCGTTTACCTTCCCGCCAGAGCGGTTCCTATTTATCTACTTGCACTTTGACGTGCTTTCGAACTGCTAGGTTGGCAGGAACTGGGACTGAGCAACGAGAGCTCACCCCGTCGCAGGGATTCGAACCGCCGACCTTCTGATCAGCAAGCCCTAGCTCAGTGGTTTAACCCACAGCACCACCTGGGGTCCCTTTAATTCAGGCCTAGTCCATAGCAAAGAGACATACAGTGGTACCTCGGGTTACATACGCTTCAGGTTACATACGCTTCAGGTTACAGACTCTGCTAACCCAGAAATATTACATCGGGTTAAGAAATTTGCTTCAGGATGAGAACAGAAATCGCACAGTGGCAGGGGAGGCCCCATTAGCTAAAGTGGTGCTTCAGGTGAAGAACGTTTTCTGGTTAAGAACGGACCTCCGGAACGAGTTAAGTACGTAACCAGAGGTACCACTGTACTACTGGAGACTGCAGAGTCTAAGCACTTATTGCTACCGTTATGCTCACTTTATCAACAGCAGCGCAGACCATTTTTGCCCTCCAAACCTGACATTTAAATGCACATGCATTCCAAAGATGTGTCTACTTCTGACACCATAGAAGCAGCATCAGGGCTGAAGCAAAGTGCAGCCAAAATGAGAACTAACCTGGTATAATGAATGACAAGTTTACACTTAGGACACTCATAAATTTAATTTCAGGCTATGAAAACTCCTAATTCAGGCACTGACTCATAACCTGCATAACAGGGTTGTTTAAGTTATCCCCCTGGAACAGATGTGAAGGAATGTTAATATCGGGGGCTGGGTGCACATCAAAAGGTTTATGTTCTTTCTTCCGATGACACTTCCGCTTATTAAAGAATGTAGCAGATGAGTAGACACTGTAAATCTTTAATTAAAGGATAGGCGGGTCTGGTTCAACAAGGGCAGGTGTTAGCCCTGGTTGAAAAAAACAAGTGCCGTTGGCTTAAGCAGCGGCTGCCAGCCTGGTTCTTCTGAAATCAGGTGGCACTCTGTCCGTGCCAACAGGATTACATTGAACGCATGCTCAGTTGAGACTATTGACATAGCTTGATGTGGACTGTAACATCTTAATGATGACTCTGAGAACTTCAAAAGACAGCTAAGAGAGAGCCAACTGGTTTTCCATATCCTCCTTGTCCTCCCCCACCCTAGGGAAACCCATAGCGAAGACTTCTGGAAGTGTTCACTGCTGTTTAACCAGGTAAGTCATGGGAAGAAGTCTGGATTGGCTGCAATTGAGCTCACAGATTGTACAGACAGCTGCAGTTACTGGGGCAGAAGGTTAGCTCGGCTCTGAATAAGACCTCCTTCATGATCTGATTTGTGGGTGAGGAGGCTTGATATGGTCTATGTCACTTTTATGTCAAGCCAGTGTGGTGTAGTGGTTAAGAGCGGTAGACTCGTCATCTGGTGAACCGGGTCCTGCCTAGCCTTCTGAGATGCCTATCTTGAAGGGAGCAATTAGATACCAAAGTTTGGAAGGAATATTTACTTTCTCTGTTGAGAAAGTTGATAAAATGCATATCTGCTGGCAGAAAGTACCCGGTGCCATGAGTACTTTGGCCAATCTACCTGACATATTTTAAAGTCCACAAGCTTGAGTAGGTCATGCCCAAGAACTCAAGGGCCTTCACTCAAGGCATTCTTTCATGAAGGACATTCCATAAGGACGGGGACAATCCATTTTCAACTGGACATGAAAAGTCTGTCAGCATTCAGGTGAAATAATTGGACGTTGAAATAGGACTCGCTTAAGAACAATGAGGGTGTTAATTTCAGTAGAAGAAAATGTGGAAATGCCTGTCATTTCAGTCTCCAGAGCTGTCATATCAGGCAACCACTGTACAGTTTCTACCCAATATGATAAGTGAGATAGGGGGACCAGAGGGAAATGATTATACAGACAGGTTATACAGCCTTTGTTATCTAGGAGAGAGAAGCAAGTTGCACCTGCTGAAATTTCTTGTGTTCTTAACTCTTAGAGCTCCAGGAGCCCTGCCCTCCATGTCTTCTGACCAACCTCTGCTCCTGGGCTGCTGGTGCATGCCCTAATCCAGGGGTCTGCAACCCGCGGCTCCGGAGCCGCATGTGGCTCTTTTACACCTTTGCCGCGGCTCAGGGGTGGCGTGTCTTCTCCCGCTCCCCTTTCCCTCCCGTCGCGTTGGTGTGTGTAGTCGGGGGGCGGCGGGAGAGCGAGCTGCAGAGAGAAAGAGAAGTTGGCGAGCTGCGACGGGCGCGTTGACGGCAAACCAGAGCCGAGCGCGGAGCCCGAGAGCAGCGCCTCCTCCTCCTCCTCCTCCCGCTTCCCGGCTGGGCAATTGACAGAGCTCATTATCATGCTGCGCTCACTCGCTGCCTGTCTAGGGCCGGAGGGAGGGAGAGCGAAACGCGCGCGCACACAAAAGCTGGTGTGTGTGTGTGTGGAGAGGAGGCAGCGAGCCCCAGACAAAGCCCGTGCAGCGCGCACACAAAAGCTGGTGTGTGTGTGTGTGTGTGGAGAGGAGGCAGCGAGCCCCAGACAAAGCCCGTGCAGCGCGCACACAAAAGCTGGTGTGTGTGTGTGTGTGTGGAGAGGAGGCAGCGAGCCCCAGACAAAGCCCGTGCAGCGCGCACACAAAAGCTGGTGTGTGTGTGTGTGTGTGTGTGTGTGTGTGTGGAGAGGAGGCAGCGAGCCCCAGACAAAGCCCGTGCAGCGCGCACACAAAAGCTGGTGTGTGTGTGTGTGTGTGTGTGTGTGTGTGGAGAGGAGGCAGCGAGCCCCAGACAAAGCCCGTGCAGCGCGCACACAAAAGCTGGTGTGTGTGTGTGTGTGTGTGTGTGTGTGTGTGTGGAGAGGAGGCATCGAGCCCCAGACAAAGCCCGTGCAGCTGTATTTGAGCTGGGCCAGCGCTGGCAGACGTGCTGCCATCTCGCAGGAGGCTCCTGATGGACGCTTGCCTAAATCGCAGCGGCGCGGGGCGGCAGGGGGCGGGGCACCGTACGTCATGCGCAATGATGTCACATGGCCCCGCCCCCTCGCCTAGGGCGCGAAAAGCGGCTCCCAGGTTTTTTTTTCCTTCGGAAATGGGTCCAAGTGGCTCTTTTTGTCTTAAAGGTTGCCGACCCCTGCCCTAATCCTACATCTATTCATGACAGCATTAGAGGGACAGAAATAGCACATTTCTAGCCCTCATACTACCTGGGACACAGGTGGCGCTGTGGGTTAAATCACAGAGCCTAGGGCTTGCTGATCAGAAGGTCGGCGGTTCGAATCCCCGCGATGGGGTGAGCTCCTGTTGCTCGGTCCCAGCTCCTGCCCACCTAGCAGTTCGAAAGCATGTCAAAGTGCAAGTAGATAAATAGGAACCGCTCTGGCGGGAAGGTAAATGGCGTTTCCGTGCGCTGCTCTGGTTCGCCAGAAGCGGCTTTGTCATGCTGGCCATATGACCTGGAAGCTGTACGCCGGCTCTCGGCCAATAAAGCGAGATGAGCACTGCAACCCCAGAGTCGGACATGACTGGACCTAATGGTCAGGGGTCCCTTTACCTTTACCTTTAGCCCTCATGCTTACGGGATGGGAAACTATTAAATTGCAAAATACAGTGGTACCTCTGGTTACGTACTTAATTCATTCCGTAGGTCCGTTCTTAACCTGAAAACGTTCGTAACCTGAAGCACCACTTTAGCTAATGGGGCCTCCCGCTGCCGCTGCGCCACCGCTGTTCGATTTCAGTTCTCATCCTGAAGCAAAGTTCTTAACCCGATGTAATATTTCTGGGTTAGCAGAGTCTGTAACCTGAAGCGTATGTAATCTGAAGCGTATGCAACCCAAGGTACCACTGTACATGCCCCTGGAGCATCTGCAACCATGACCATGTAACTCTGTTCATTCAACTATTTCACAAGCTCTTCCTTCCATTTTCCTGCCCAATCGCGGGGTGGGGGGTACTCCTGGTTTACAGTGCCATTCTCATTACCAAGCTTAAAACCATGGAGAGACCTGGTCTGAACAAAGACATTGGATTATTATCTCATTATACATGACGAAGCTATTTTTAACCTTCTCACCCCTTGCTTTTTCCTGTAAGACTAATTGCAGTCGTTAACAGTCGTCAACAGGTTTACCACAGCTATCAGCCCATCACCCATTCCCACCACCCCTCTGAGTAATACCCCTCCCACCCTCTCACTATATATAAGGGTCTGGTGACTTCTGTTTCAGTGTATCTGAAGAAGTGTGCATGCACATGAAAGCTCATACCTAGCACAAACTTAGTTGGTCTCTAAGGTGCTACCTTCTGATCGGCAAGCCCTAGAGGCTCAGTGGTTTAACCCACAGCTCCACCCGCATCCCTGAGGTAAAGGTCCCTTTACCTTTACCTTTAACAACACGGGTGGCGAATTGGAACACGGGCGGCGCTGTGGGTTAAACCACAGAGCCTAGGGCTTGCTGATCAGAAGGTCAGGCGGTTCAAATCTCCGCGACGGGGTGAACTCCCGTTGTTCGGTCCCAGCTCCTGCCCACCTAGCAGTTCGAAAGCACGTCAAAGTGCAAGTAGATAAATAGGTACCACCGCAGCGGGAAGGTAAACGGCGTTTCCGTGCGCTGCTCTGGTTCGCCAGAAGCGGCTTAGTCATGCTGGCCACATGACCTGGAAGCTGTACGCCGGCTCTCGGCCAATAAAGCGAGATGAGCGCCGCAACCCCAGAGTCGGTCACGACTGGACCTAATGGTCAGGGGTCCCTTTACCTTTTTAGAATGGAAGGATGAGCCCCCCCCACTCCGGATAGGACCCCCCCGTAAGACCATTAAGTCCAGAGTCTTATATTATCTAACTGCACCATTGTGTACATATATTCAAATATGCTTCAGGAAACAGCCTTTAAAGGTGTAGCTTTAAAATCTAAATTCAGCAAAGCAAATTCACCCTTTAAAAACTTTCTTTCTGTGCTTTTGTTCTTTTCTACTTCAAGAGACCATGGCCAAGAAAGTAGCGATTGTTGGGGCAGGAGTGAGTGGACTGACCTCCATCAAATGTTGCCTGGATGAGGGGCTGGAGCCCACCTGCTTCGAGAGGAGCGATGACATTGGGGGTGTGTGGCGATTCACGGTAAATTGAGGAGGGGCAATATCTCTGACTAGGGTCCCTCAACTGAAGAAACTCACATCTGGGTTAAGCAGGGCTAGTCAGTCGTCAGTAATAATCATATACAAAATAATTGAGCGAAATCCTCTGCAAATTCTGATGACTATTCAGCATGTTTCCCCTGCAAATGATTCCGAAATTGTAGCCAAATATTTAATATTTGCATTTGGCGTCTGTTGATTTTTACTTAACTGATTAAAATAATCATGTGCTAATATTCATTATGTAATATCGAATGCAATGCGCACCTTTTTGGGGCCAAATTAAGTTGTGAAAATTAGGGTGCGCATTAGATTTTATGGCGCCAGCAAATCCTTTCTTTGGTTTCAAGGCTTTGAAAAGTGAGGTGCGCATTAGATTCGATGGCGCATTAGATTGGCCTAAATACGGTAAATGCAGCTTATGGAATAAAAATATCGTGAAATAGATCAGCCATCTAAAATGGACATTTCAGTCCTGCTTGGACTACTGCAATGTACTCTATGTGGGGCTACCTTTGAAGGTGACCCAGAAACTACAACTAATCCAGAATACGGCAGCTAGACTGGTGACAGGGAGTGGCTGCCGAGACCATATAACATTGGTCCTGAAAGACATACATTGGCTCCCAGTACATTTCTGAGCACAATTCAAAGTGTTGGCACTGACCTTTAAAGCCCTAAAAGGACTCGGCCCAGTATACCTGAAGGTATTCTCCACCCCCATCGTTCAGCCTGGACACTGAGGTCCAGCTCCAAGGGCCTCCTGGCGGTTCCCTCCATGCGAGAAGTGAGGTTACAGGGAACCAGGCAGAGGGCCTTCTCAGTGGTAGCACCTGCCCTGTGGAACACCTTCCCATCAGATGTCAACAACTATCTGACTATTGGAAGACATCTGAAGGCAGCCCTGTTTAGGGAAGTTTTTAATGTTTGATGTTTCATCGTGTTTTTAATTCTGTTGGGAGCCACCCAGAGTGGCTGGGGAATTATTATTATTATTATTATTATTATTATTATTATTATTATTAATAATAATAATATCATTGGAGAAATCTGAATTAAATGGGGAGAAAGTGCAGGCTGTCACTTAGATGAGGATGACAGGAAGAACATGCACACCTGAGGTGAAATGAATCCACTTTGAACTGCCTTGTGCCCACATCCAGATAGATGGATGGATTTCCACCTGAATTCTGAGCATCCTCACCAAACCATAGTTCCCAGCATTGGGGGGGGGGGCAAGGCAAGGTTAAGTATGCCTATAGTTTCTGATCATAGAATCATAGAGTTGGAAAAGTCCACAAGGGCCTTCCAGTCCAACCCCCTGCCAAGCAGGAAACACCATCAGAGCATTCCTGACAGGTGGCTGTCAAGCCTCTGCTTAAAGACCTCCAAAGAAGGAGACTCCACCACACTCCTTGGCAGCAAATCCCACTGTCGAACAGCTCTTACTGTCAGGAAGTTCTTCCTAATGTTTAGGTGGAATCTTCTTTCTTGTAGTTTGAATCCATTGCTCCGTGTCCGCTTCTCTGGAGCAGCTGAAAACAACCTTTCTCCCTCCTCTATATGACATCCTTTTATATATTTGAACATGGCTATCATATCACCCCTTAACCTTCTCTTCTCCAGGCTAAACATACCCAGCTCCCTAAGCCGTTCCTCATAAGGCATCGTTTCCAGGCCTTTGACCATTTTGGTTGCCCTCCTCTGGACACGTTCCAGCTTGTCAGTATCCTTCTTGAACTGTGGACCAAATGTGATTCTGAATCTTTTAGGACCACATTTGGTCCACAGCTCTGGATATCTTGGCAATCTTGTAATACAGTATATACAACTTTCGGTATGTGAGGTGGATGAAAAGAAAGGATCTATTTAACAGTGTTTCCAACACTTTGTGTTGATTTCTGCATAATAAGGCAATTGATAAATAATGAGCAATGTTATTGTGCTGTTGTGTGGCCCAGGAGGATGTTGAGGAGGGAAGAGCCAGCCTCTACAGATCAGTGGTCAGTAACACATGTAAAGAGATGTCGGCGTTTGCTGACTTTCCATACCCAGAAGATTTCCCCGTCTTTTTACCACACGCCAAGCTCCTGGAATATCTGAGGATGTATACAAAACATTTTGATCTTCAGAGGCACATTCAGTTCAAGGTAAGACCCCCCCCAATGAACTGCTGAAATTAACATGTTAACATTTCAGAATACAGTAGAACCTCGACTTACGAGTAACTCGACTTACGTATTTTTCGAGTTACAAAGTGAAGAATCCGGCCGGGCACCTACGAATTTTTTGACTTCCGAATCGGAAGTCGAGGTTCTACTGGGTTTTTTGTTGTTGTTGTTTTTTTTAGGTAGGTCACGTGGAAGGGAAGAGAAGGCGGGACTTCCCCTTCCTTCTCTCCCCCCTTTCCCCGCGCTTTTTTTTCTTTTGCTGGCCATGGCGGCGCTTTCCCCCCCGCTCGCCATGGCTGGAGGCGGGCGGCTCCGCTGCTTGCCGCAGCGCCGCAGCCGCTTTGAGCGTAGCCGGGAGCGCGCTCCCTCTCGCTCCCCTCTTCCCCGTGCTTTTTTTTTCCGGCCATGGCGGCGCTTTTTTCCCTGCTCGCCATGGCGGCGGCGAGCACCCCTCAGAGCCGCCTGCAACAAAAGGAGAGCTGCGGGAGCCTGGCCGTCCACATCGACAAGGTAAGTGACCCTCGATTTCTCTTCCCATAGGAGCGCATTAATCCATTTTTAATGCATTCCTATGGGAAATCGCGTTTCGACTTACGAGTTTTTCGACTTCCGAATGTGCATTCGGAACGCATTAACTTCGTAAGTTGAGGTTCCACTGTATTTCTATGTAAGGACCTTGGGGTTTTTTTACAACTCAAAACCAAAGCATCTGAAACTCAGGCTGAGAAATTGCTAGAGTACACCACAAACCTGGCTCGAATCATAGAATTGTAGAGTTGGAAGGGACCCGAAGGCTCATCTAGTCTGACCCCTGAAAAGCAGGGATCACAACTGAAGGATCTCCAACAGATGGCCACCTAATCTCTGTTTAAAAACTTCCAATGCGGGAGAGTCCTTCCACTGTCCCAAAGGCTTACTGTCAGAAAGTTCTTCCAGATGTTTAGTTGAAGAGAGCAGAGGGAATTGTCGCAGATCCTTTGCATCCCGGTCATCATCTGTTTGACTTACTTCCATCTGGATGTCGCTACAGGACTTTATACACAAAAACGGCCAGGCACAGGAACAGTTTTTCCCCTTGTGCCATTAAACTGTTAAATTTGTAGTTGTGTAGCGGAAGGGGAGGCCAGTTATGGGTGGGGTTTCTTTGCTGTGTCATTGTATTGTGAGTGGAACAGTGTTTGCATAAGGTATGTTTACATTTCAATGTAGCCAAAGCAAAATTCCAAGTATGTTGGAAAATGTACTTGGCCAATAAATTATTCCTGTTCCTATTCTTATTCCTATCTTTCACCCTGCACTGCTTAATCAGAGAAACATATTTGTTTCTAGTTTGAACAGATACCTATGATCTCCTAAATCTTGTTCTTATTTTCAAGTCCACTAGTTTCTTGTTGTCCAATCGGTTCTTTACTTGAAATATTTCAGAGCACAGTGATCAGCATAAGGAAACGCCCCGACTTCTCTGCCACCGGTCAGTGGGATGTTGTCACGGAGACTGATGGGAAACAGAAATCCGCCATCTTTGACGCTGTCATGGTTTGCATTGGTTATCTTGCCGATCCCTCAGTGCCGCTCAAGTCTTTCCCTGGTATAGCTGATCTGGAGTTTCTTCTGTTTAGTACTTGCTTATATCGGGAAGTTCTTAATGTTTGACGTTTTATAATGTTTTCATATGTGCTGGAAGCTGCCCAGAGTGGCTGAGGCAAACCAGTCTAATGGGCAGCGTGTAAATAATTAAATTAAATTAAAAGCATGGGCACATCTACTGGAGAGTAAACTTCACTCATGGGGTTGCATTCTGAACAAACACGCAGACGACTGATCCATCAGGGGGTTTGGGCTGGGTGTTCATCAGTATGCGGATGATACCCAGCTCTACCTCTCTTTCAAATCAGAACCAGTGAAGGCGGTGAAGGTCCTGTGTGAGTGTCTGGAGGCGGTTGGAGGATGGATGGCGGCTAACAGATTGAGGTTGAATCCTGACAAGACAGAAGTACTGTTTTTGGGGGACAGGGTGCAAGCGGGTGTGGGGGACTCCCTGGTCCTGAATGGGGTAACTGTGCCCCTGAAGGACCAGGTGCGCAGCCTGGGAGTCATTTTGGACTCACAGCTGTCCATGGAGGCGCAGGTTAATTCTGTGTCCAGGGCGGCTGTCTACCAGCTCCATCTGGTACGCAGGCTGAGACCCTACCTGCCCGCAGACTGTCTTGCCAGAGTGGTGCATGCTCTAGTTATCCCCCGCTTGGACTACTGCAATGCGCTCTACGTGGGGCTACCTTTGAAGGTGAACCGGAAACTGCAATTAATCCAGAATGCGGCAGCTAGACTGGTGACTGGGAGTGGCCGCCGGGACCACATAACACCGGTCCTGAGAGATCTACATTGGCTCCCAGTACGTTTCCAAGCACAATTCAAAGTGTTGGTGCTGACCTTTAAAGCCCTCAATGGCCTCGGTCCTGTATACCTGAAGGAGCGTCTCCACCCCCACCGTTCAGGCCGGACACTGAGATCCAGCGCCGAGGGCCTTCTGTCAGTTCCCTCACTGCGAGAAGCAAAGCTACAGGGAACCAGGCAGAGGGCCTTCTCGGTAGTGGCGCCCGCCCTGTGGAACGCCCTCCCATCAGAGGTCAAAGCGATAAACAACTACCTGACATTTAGAAAATACCTGAAGGCAGCCCTATTTAGGGAAGTTTTTAACCGGTGATATTTTAATGTATTTTAATATCTGTTGGAGGCCGCCCAGAGTGGCTGGGGAGACCCGGCCAGATGGGCGGGGTACAAATAAAAAAATTATTAGTATTATTATTATAGGTGCTGTTTCAGTTATTATTTGTCGGGGCATGTCCTCATTTCCACACAGGTCTAGACAAGTTCAAGGGGCAGTATTTCCACAGCCGCTACTACAAAAGCCCAGAGGTCTTCAAGGGTAAAACAGTCCTTGTGATTGGCATGGGGAATTCTGGAACCGACATCGCCGTGGAAGCAACTCAGACAGCAAAAAAGGTAGCATCCCTCAGACCAGTTGCACGTTTTAAACTGGGCATCTTCACCCACCTTTTAAACATAGAATTGTTGTTTTTATTCAGATTAGACATTTCTGATGCTAACATTTTCCAGACACTAAAATACTTTTATTCTAGACAATTAAGCTGTGCAACAGGGTTATTTTTATTGCTGTAAGGCAGGGGTCAGCAAACTTTTTTCAGCAGGGGGCCGGTCCACTGTCCCTCAGACCTTGTGGGGGGTGGGACTATATTTTGAAGGGAAAAAATGAACAAATTCCTATGCCCCACAAATTACCCAGAGATGCATTTTAAATAAAAGCACACATTCGACTCATGTAAAAACACACTGATTCCCGGACCGTCCGCGGGCCAGATTTAGAAGGCGATTGGGCCGGATCCGGCCCCCGGGCCTTAGTTTGCCTACCCATGCTGTAAGGAAAGGACAACTTGAAAGCTCATCTGGAGATGTGGTGGCCCCACCTAGTGGGAAAAGTTGGGTATGGCACTGTAAATATTACTTAGTTCCCGTGGTTAGTCCAGAGATACAGGGAGCCTTGTTCAGCATTCATCTGCTTCTCAGGGACGTAGCAAGGGGGGCGGGGGACGGGCCTCTCCGGGTTCCACCCCAGAGGGGGGTGACACTTTTTTAAAAAAAAGTTTAAAAAAAATTATTTATTTTTAATTTTAACTTCATTGAAAAAAGAGATAATAGACACACACACACAACCCCCCACACCTCACAAAGTGGCACCATCAGAGGGGGGTGACACTTTTTTAATTTTTTAATTTTTTTTATTTTTTATTTTAAAAAATTAATTTTTATTTTTTTAAAAATTTTTTAATTTTAACTTTATTGGAAAAAAAGAGATAATAGACACACACACACACACACACAAAACCCCCACACCTCACAAAGTGGCACCATCAGAGGGGGGTGACACTTTTTATTTTTATTTTTTTTATTTTTTTACATTATTATTATTATTATTATTATTATTATTATTTATTTTTTTATTTTAACTTTATTGAAAAAAAAGAGATAATAGACACACACACAAAACCCCCACACCTCGCAAAGTGGCACCATCAGAGGGGGGGTGACACTTTTTAATTTTTTTTTAATTTTTTAACTTTTTAAAATTTTTATCATTTTATTATTATTTTTTATTTTAACGTTATTGAAAAAAAGAGATAATAGACACACACACACACAACCCCACACACCTCACAAAGTGGCACCATCAGAGGGGGGTGACACTTTTTAATTTTTTTAAAAAAAATTTAATTTTTTTTTTAAAAAATTAATTTTTATTTTTTAAAAATTTTTTTAATTTTAACTTTATTGAAAAAAAAAGAAATAATAGACACACACACACACACAAAACCCCCACACCTCACAAAGTGGCACCATCAGAGGGGGGTGACACTTTTTATTTTTTTTTACATTATTATTATTATTATTATTTATTTTTTTATTTTAACTTTATTGAAAAAAAAAAGAGATAATAGACACACACACAAAACCCCCACACCTCGCAAAGTGGCACCATCAGAGGGGGGTGACACTTTTTAATTTTTTTAAAAAAAATTTTTAAAGTGTGTGTGGGGGGGGGGTGACAAAAAAAATTCCACCCCGGGTACCACCTGGGCTTGCTACGCCTCTGCTGCTTCTGCTTGCACAAAGTTTATGTGAAAGTTAGGTCATCCCTGTTTGTTTTGTTTGCAGAGGAGATTATATGACAATGAACCTTCATGCTGCATTTGTCCTGGCTTGCTCACTGGACGTTCACCTTCACTGTCAGATTCGCTTAACGGTTGCTCATGAGTAAAGACCAAATCCTTCTTGTCTTTCAACTATTTTATTGTGCAAATATGTACAGTGCAGAGCTAACCCTAAACATGACCGTCTAGTCGCTAGCAGAATCCGGAAGTGCCCCCCTCCTTTTACGGCGCCAACACCAGAGTCTCGGCACTCTAAATTGCCGCCTTCTCTTTCTGCGTAATGCTGGCGCCGGAAACGGCGTCTCCCCCTCCGAGTGGGTCTGCTGAGTGGTGTTAGGTCTCTTGGCATCTTCCTGGAGACCTCTCCCCACCTGGCTCCCTCCCGGTAACTGCTCCTCCCCCGAGGAGGGGCTGGCAGACTCACTGGGAGACGAGTCCGTCGACAACACAGGCTGAGGCTGCCAGTATCCACTCAGTGCCGGACTGGCAGGGGTGGGCACATCCCTGACATTCACAATCCAAGTTAAAATTGCCCCCTTGTGCTGCTAGTATTGGGGGGATGGGGGGTGCTCATTGGCACCTGTGGGAGCTTTTTTGAAAAGCAGTGCTTGTGTGAGGGTGTCTTTGGGATTGTGGTTGAAGAGGGAGTGGTTAAGGCCATGATGAAAATCTCTCTTAGTATTACATTTGCTAAAACCCTGAAGTAGTTGATAACAACACATTTAGTGACATTTCGGTCCTGTGTCTGGCCTATTTGACCTTGGGCGATCTTTGAATTTTATATATATCCAGCTTATAAGGGTGGATGAAGGCAAGAGACTGCTGCTCCAACTCACCTTTATCTCAATCAGCGTTATTTCCTTTCCACTGCAGTACTGTTTCTGCCACATTATTCACTCTGTAATTTACCTACATCACGGATTTAACACAATTATTCCCACATCATTCACATCAAGGGAAAGGAAGGGCAATTTAAATGGAGGAAAATGTGTTTGTTTTTTTACAGTGCTCACTGATACATAGGGCCATTGCCTCTTTGTTTCAGTGCCCATGGCACTTTTATCAAGATAAGGGTAGGAGCACATTTTTTTTGTGTACCAGCTCCATCTGGTACACAGGCTGAGACCCTACCTGCCCGCAGACTGTCTCGCCAGAGTGGTGCATGCTCTAGTTATCTCCCGCTTGGACTACTGCAATGCGGTGACCCAGAAACTACAACTAATCCAGATTGCGGAAGCTAGACTGGTAGCCGCCGAGACCATATAACCTGAAAGACATACATTGGCTCCCAGTACATTTCTGAGCACAATTCAAAGTGTGGGTGCTGACCTTTAAAGCCCTAAATGGCCTCGGCCCAGTATACCTGAAGGAGAGTCTCCACTCCCATTGTTCAGCCCGGACACCGAGGTCCAGCACCGAGGGCCTTGTGGCGGTTCCCTCACTGCAAGAAGCCAAGTTACAGGGAACCAGGCAGAGGGCCTTCTCGGTAGTGGCACCCGCCCTGTGGAACGCCCTCCCATCTGATGTCAAGGAAATAAACAACTATCTGACTTTTAGAAGACATCTGAAGGCAGCCCTGTTTAGGGAAGATTTTAATCTGTGATATTTTAATGTATTTTAATATTTGTTGGAAGCCGCCCAGAGTGGCTGGGGAGACCCAGCCAGATGGGCGGGGTACAAATAATAAATTATTATTATTATTATTATTATTATTATTATTATTATTATTATTATACCAGAAAGGAAGCATTGCTGATTGGCATTTGCTGGATAGATGCCCGTTTCAGGCTTGGGACATGAACATCAGTAATTTCCTCTTCTGCTTTAGTTGGAATTCTCAGAGATCTCCATTGCTCCTTGCTCTACGTACCAAACTTCCTTTTCTAAAAAAACCTGGGTCTGCTCCATAAACTATACCTGGCTGCTTTCCTTCTAGGTGATGCTCAGCACAGAAAGAGGTGCATGGGTGATAAGCCGTGTCTTTGACAATGGCTACCCATGGGACATGGTGTTCCTAACTCGTTTTATGAACATTGTTCGAAACATCCTCCCCGGACGCTTCACAGGATGGCTGATTGAGACCCGGGTGAGCCAGTGGTTTAATCACGCGAACTATGGCATAATTCCCAAGGACAGGTACGTGGGGTCAACATAGGGTTGAAAGGGGAAAGAAACACAAATTTGCCCCCCCCCAAACATAACCAAAAGCAAAGAGCCAGTGTGGTGTAGTGGTTAAGAGTGGTAGACTTGTAATCTGGTGATAGGGCAGTATACAAATTTGCAGTATACAAATTTAATAAATAATAATAATAACAATCTTAGAGACAAAAATGTATGCATGGTACAGATGAAGTGGACAAGAAATTATTTTGTTTCCCCCTGTCACAGTGAAACTGATGGGCTGTAGTTTCAGCAAATACAGTGGTACCTCTGGATGCGAACGGGATCCGTTCCGGAGCCCCGTTCGCATCATGAAAATGGCGTAACATGAAGCGCCGAATCTGCGCATGCTTGCTGCGCGATTCGGCGCTTCTGCGCATGCGCATGTCATCATTTTGTGTGTCTGCGCATGCGCGAACCGCAGAACCCGGAATTAACCCGTTCCAGTACTTCTGGGTTCGGTGGGTTCATAACCCGTGTCGAACGCAACACGCAGCATTCGCAACACGAGGTACGACTGTACCAAATAAAGTTTTTATGACTTCTTTTTTTTAGGCACAATGCATCTGGGGTTCATTGCCACAAGCAAGGGTGGAGGAAGGGAATGGTGGGGCAGTCCGCCCCAGGTGTCATCACTGAGGGGGGTGACATTCGGCACACCGCACGCACGGCGGCCTTCCCCCTTTGTTTTGACAGCTCGGGGGAGGCTTGAGAGTTGCAGGCGGGCGGCACGCCATCGCCCCCCGCTCCTGGGCTGCTTCCTGGGAGGGGAAGCCTCCCTCGAGCTGTGAAAAGGAAAAGCTGGCAAAGCGGCGCGGCTCCCTCCCCCCTGCCCAGGAAGTAGCCCGCCATAGACGGCTCGCTCCACCCCCATAGGCTTCTTGCCCCCTGGGATGCCCGCCCCGCCACCATGGCCCCACCCTCGGGTGCACGGCATGTGCACCGCTCCGGCTGCCAGAGCAGCTAGTTCCGCCTCTGGCCACAAGTTGTAGTGACGTCTACTAGCTTAGCTAGTGTGGAGAGCCAGTGTGGTGTAGTGGTTAAGAGTGGTAGACTTGTAATCTGGTGAACCGGGTTCGCGTCTCCGCTCCTCCACATGCAGCTGCTGGGTGACCTTGGGCTAGTCACACTTCTTTGAAGTCTCTCAGCCCCACTCACCTCACAGAGTGTTTGTTGTGGGAGAGGAAGGGAAAAGGAGAATGTGAACCACTTTGAGACTCCTTCGGGTAGTGATAAAGCGGGGTATCAAATCGAAACTCCTCCTCCTAGCTGCCACATTCATGGAGGATGAGCTGTTGGCCATGAGGGGTACATGAAACCTCCAGGTTCAGGCGCAGTGTACCTTTGAACAACAGATGCAGGAGACAACAGGCGATGGGTGGCCGTCCTTATATGCTGCTTATGGGCTTCCCAGGAGCATTTGGCTGCTGAAGGGGTTGTAATAAAATGAAGGGCAGAGAAGGAAAGCGAGTAATGGGAGGGGGGGCTACCTCTCTTTGCCTCTCATTTTGTAAAACCAGCATGGCAACAACCAGTGCTTTTTTCTGGGGGTACTCCAAGGTATGCAGTACCAGCCCCTATTTTTTCTAGAAGAAAAGCACCGGCAACAACACGCTGAAGCTTACTGGTTTGAAGCTTACTTATTTGGCCATCTTTTTCATTCTTCCTCCTCCCCGTAGGAGGGTGATGAGAGAGCCCTTGTTGAATGATGAGCTGCCGTCCTACATCATCACCGGGAAGCTCTCTGTTAGGCCCGAGGTGAAGGAGTTCAGAGAAAACGCCGTGGTGTTTGTGAATGCTCCTGGGGCAGAAGAAGTTGACGTCGTCGTCTTCGCCACGGGATACAAAGCTTCCTTCCCTTTCATCGACGAGTCGATCGTCAAGGTGGAAAACCAGCAGGCTTCCTTGTACAAATACATCTTCCCCCCTCGGCTGGAGAAACCGACCCTCGCCTTCATCGGCTTCCTCAGGCCATTTGGGGCAGTGATGCCCGTTGTGGAAACTCAAGCGCGCTGGGTCACACGCATCTTTAATGGTAGGAAGGGGGAGATGCAAGCACCCTAGGAGGCCAGGGGGCGTTTGTTTGTGTGTTGAAATCCTGGGGAAGCTCAGCCCATAGCTGTCAACTTTCGGATTTGAAAATTGTTGCTATTAGTGATAAAAATTCAGATGAGAGGGAAATGAGAAGGCAGAACAGCTCCCGAAACCATTCTTCTTCTTTGGCGATCCCTCGTAGCCGAGTAAGATTGTCTTCCATAGACACAGTTTAAACAATGAGTCCGTAAGTGACTGTGGAGGCCAATTCTGGATCCACACATCCTTCCACAGTGCGGACATTGGTTTCCTGGCAGGAGTTGATCACGGTGTGGATTTGCCAAGCGTGCCTTCCTCCCATAGCTGTCAACTTTCGGATTTGAAAATAAGGGATTTTTCCAAACTTTCAGATTTGAAAATAAGGGATGCCGCGAGGGCGCTGCAATGGCACCAAGTAGCCTCGCCACCCTGCGCTCCAGAGACTGCGCGCGAACGGGTGAGCGAAAGAGCGAGCGCGTAGACGGCAGGCAGGCTGTTTGTCTGGTTGGGCGTGAGGGCCTGGCTGCACAAGGCATGCAAGCTCCGCCCCCAGTCGGTCTCAGACTCCTTATTGGCAGCCGAGCAACGCAGCTGAGGAGCCTCCCTGGCCGGCAGGGAGGGAGAGGAGCTGCTTCCTTTGATATCCGGGAAATTTTAGGGATATCAACAATCCGGGATAGCAGCGGGAAACGGCATTGGAATAAGGGAGTTTCCCGCCAAAAAAGGGAGGGTTGACAGCTATGGTTTGAAACCCTACTTCGTCCCACACCAGGCAGAAATGGATGCCACTAATAATTGGACAGCCTGTACTCCTGCTTGGAAGGTACCTGCTCAGTTTTCACCCCCCTGCAAAAAGAAAGTCCCTTTTGATGAACCTAAAAAAATATGTGACTCACTGAAAAATCCTTCCTGTCTTCTAGGCTTGTGTAAGTTGCCTCCAGTGACCGAAATGATGGAGGAGGTCAACGAAAAGAAAAAAAACAAGCTCAAATGGTAAGCTCTTACATATGAGCCAAATCTTCACTGGTTGGATGGAGGTGCCTGAGGGATGCCAGCTGATCAGAAAGAAAGAACGAGATGTTCTTGTGCCTTCAGCTGATGCTTGATCTTTAGGAAACAGGGGTGGAGATTTTCACATTACAGATGTAAATATGTGAATTGGCTGCCCAATGTGCCACAGCTAAAGGCATGTTTGACAAAGCCTGTAACAGACCCAGCTGAGCCTCTTGGGCTCGCCGATCAGAAGGTTGGCGGTTCGAATCCCCGCGACAGGGTGAGCTCCTGTTGCTCAGCCCCAGCTCCTGCCAACCTAGCAGTTCGAAAGCATGCCAGAGCAAGTAGATAAATAGGTACCGTTGTGGTGGGAAGGTAAACGGCGTTTCCGTGTGCTCTGGTTTCCGTCACGGTGTTCTATTGCGCCAGAATAGGAATAATAGAAATACCGTATTTTTCGCTCCATAAGACACACTTTTTTCCTCCTAAAAAGTAAAGGGAAATGTCTGTGCGTCTTATGGAGCGAATGTGTGGTCCCTGGAGCTGAACTGCCCAGGGGAAAAAGCAGATCGTGCTTTTTTTAAAAAAAGAGAGAGAGAAGGGGGTGTTGAAAGGAAGCCCGCTGAGCAGCTGCTCAGCAAACAATCGGGGAGAGAGATAAGGGGGAGAGATTCCAGCCCCGCCCCCTTGCAGAGGGAGGCTGTTTCCCCAGCGACATGTGACTGGCTGATTAGATTATGTCTGGAAACTGTAGAAATGGCTTCCTGAAGCTGCAGAACTGTGAGTTAAACCCCATAAAACAGGGTTTTTTCCCTTTGCAAAGTAAGCTCAACAACTTTGAGCTGATCCTCAAAAAATGGGGCTTTTCTCCTTTGCAAAAGAAGCTGCAGGAATTTGAGCTGATCCTCAAAAAATGGGGCTTTTCTCCTTTGCAAAAGAAGGTGCAGAAATTTGAGCTGATCCACAAAAAATGGGGCTTTTCTCCTTTGCAAAAGAAGCTGCAGAAATTTGAGCTGATCCTCAAAAAATGGGGCTTTTCTCCTTTGCAAAAGAAGCTGCAGAAATTTGAGCTGATCCACAAAAAATGGGGCTTTTCTCCTTTGCAAAAGAAGCTGCAGAAATTTGAGCTGATCCTCAAAAAATGGGGCTTTTCTCCTTTGCAAAAGAAGGTGCAGAAATTTGAGCTGATCCACAAAAAATGGGGCTTTTTCTCCTTTGCAAAAGAAGCTGCAGAAATTTGAGCTGATCCACAAAAAATGGGGCTTTTCTCCTTTGCAAAAGAAGCTGCAGAAATTTGAGCTGATCCTCAAAAAATGGGGCTTTTCTCCTTTGCAAAAGAAGCTGCAGAAATTTGAGCTGATCCACAAAAAATGGGGCTTTTCTCCTTTGCAAAAGAAGCTGCAGAAATTTGAGCTGATCCTCAAAAAATGGGGCTTTTCTCCTTTGCAAAAGAAGCTGCAGAAATTTGAGCTGATCCACAAAAAATGGGGCTTTTCTCCTTTGCAAAAGAAGCTGCAGAAATTTGAGCTGATCATCAAAGAAATGGGGCTTTTCCCCTCTAAAAACTAGGTGCGTCCTATGGTCAGGTGCGCCTTATAGAGCGAAAAATACGGTAGCACCAAAGAAGCGGTTTAGTCATGCTGGCCAACATGATCCGGAAAGCCAGGGGTCCTTTGCCTTTTACCTTACAGCTGCTGTGCAGTTGGGTGGGAGAAAAGCAAAACCAATGAACACACAACAAGAGCGAGGGCTTGTCCACACTTGTGTTATGTGTAGCTTCAACCCATTTCACGCCTCCCCATCTCCCCTTGTATATTGTTTCATTCAGGTTTGGCTTGTCCTTTGACGAGGTTCTGAAAACAGATTGCCTTGTATACATGGACCAACTTGCTTCCTACATTGGCATAAAACCGAGTGTGCCAGCCCTCCTTCTCCAAGATCCAGAACTGGCCCTGAAGATCTTCTTCGGTCCTTGCTCCGCCTACCAATTCCGCCTGACTGGACCAGGGAAGTGGGACGGAGCCAGAAACGCCATCATGACCCAGTGGGAGCGGACAGTGAAGCCCACAAGAATCCGAGTGGTGGAGGACTCTGGAAATTTCCTCACCTACCTGCTGAAAGTCCTTGCCATCTTTGCTGTTTTTGTCGGGGTTTTCTTCAGTTTCAATTAGTTCTGCCAGTTCTACAGTGTCATTACCTGTATCTTTCCAGAAGCATACGTTCTGCCTAGGTGATACTTCACCTTGCAGAAGGAAGAAAAGAAAGAAGGGCCCAAGCACATACTCAAATCTAAATTTGGATCATTTGACATTTTTATACCTGAGGGTTCGTAAAATTAAAATGGAAGCACAAATCTTTGACACCTGAACATGAAAATGTGCTCTTGTTGGTGCACTATTTGCACGCCGCTGTGTGCAATATACAAAGAAATCTGCTCTACATGCTTGGCTATTATAAATGGACAGAATTATTATCATTTACACATTCATTTACTCTGTAAGACATAGTGCTCTTTATCAAAGTTATGCTGCTACTTACATTGAGAAAGTTCAAGAAACCTCTGTGTTGCAATCTTCAAACAGAAACCAAGAACGAGCAACACGGCGGCCAATGAAAGTAGTATATTTTTTCATGTATAATAACAGTAAGACAACGGACAGTGATCCGGTATTAACACTGTTTTGTGTACGTCTTCTTCAGCACGTAACTGCAAAATATAGATAAACAACCAAAAACCTGCATGGACATGTATCACAGTAATCCATGAAATCAATACATCTAATGCAAATATACATAATTCAATAAAACATAGCACTAATATAATAATGTAATAGAATAAAGGTAAAGGGACCCCTGACCATCAGGTCCAGTCGTGTCCGACTCTGGGGTTGCGTGCTCATCTCGCTCTATAGGCCGAGGGAGCCGGCGTTTGTCCGAAGACAGCCTCCGGGTCATGTGGCCAGCATGACAAAGCCACTTCTGGCGAACCAGAGCAGTGCACGGAAACGCCGTTTACCTTCCCGCCGGAGCGGTCCCTATTTATCTACTTGCACTTTAACATGCATTCGAACTGCTAGGTGGGCAGGAGCTGGGACCGAGCAACGGGAGCTCACCCCGTCACAGGGATTCGAACCGCTGACCTTCTGATCAGCAAGCCTGTGGTTTAACCCACAGCGCCACCTGGTCCCTTATAATGTAATAGAATAGCATACCTCAATATACAATGGAAGTTTTCAAGGAGCAGTGGTCATATGAATATGTAACCACTGCTGTTAGTTATCAGGAGTTCAGGAGCTTATGAACCCACTCATGGCACCATTATAATCATGAATGAACACAGTTAAAGCAACCAAGATCCATTTCCGAATTCAGCCCTTCCAGATGAAGCGTCCTAAACATGCTGAAGAAGATGTACACGAAACAGTGTTAATACCGGATCACTGTCTGTTGTCTTACTGTTATTATACATGAAAAAAATGTACTACTTTCATTGGCCGTCGTGTTGCTCGTTCTTGGTTGCTACTTACATTGAGGCCATAAAAAGACCCCTACTAGAGGAGATCAAAAGTCCATGCAGTCCAGAATCTGGTTTTCCACAGTGCCTCAGACGCCTCTGGAAAGCCCACACTCGGGTCCCAAAGGTAGAAATCCGTGTAGATTGCTGCCTTCGCAGCAAATGGTATTTATGCTGTCTCTGTGGTGAAGGTTTTCTTTAGGTACAGTGGTACCTCTGGTTACAAACGGGATCCATTCTGGAGCCCCGTTCATAACCTGAAAGGTACGCAACATGAAGCGCCCCTTCTGCGCATGTGCGTGATGTGATTTGACGCATGCGCATGATGTCATTTTGTGCGTCTGCGCATGCGCAAACCGCCGAACCTGGAGGTAACCTGTTCCGGTACTTCCAGGTTCGGTGCATTCATAACCCGTGACGAACGCAACACACAGCGTTCATATCACAAGCTACGACTGTATTCTGCTTAATAGTCCCTGGGTGCTTCCAGATAACCCGTTTATTGAACATTCATTCTGATCTATTCGTAGGGGGATTAGGCATCGTTAGCTATTTAATGAACATTCATTCTGATTTATTATTATTATTTTGAAGGAAGCTTAGATGATGTTACCTCAAAGCAAGTGTCACTGCACACTTTCCAGGGCAATTCCTGATCACTTTCCTTATTGCCAAAAAGTTTGATCTTTTGAGGAAGCAGGTATGTCGTGCAAGACTTCCAAATCAACTTTCCCCTTGTGACCTGAATTTGCCAGTATGTGATCGAATCCCACCTGAAAACAGTGACGGTCTGGAAGCGCCCATTCACAGGACTCTCCTCCAGGAATTTTGCTAATCATTTTTTTAAAGTCACCTGAAACATCTTAGAGTAAGGTGCACCCATCTTCTCCCACCACGCTGAGGCTTGTCTGAGATTTGCACCTGAGGCCTCTTTCACCCAAACCAAAAATCATAGCCCTGGTGGATTCATAGCACTAGGGCTTGGCAATTATACAGCTATAGCTTTGCAACTTTGCTCTGTAAAAAAAATAAATAAATAATGTATCAACAACTTTGAATATCATTATAACACGGACTGTCGCAGATATTGCAGCTTCAGTTCAAAACGACAGGTACAGAATAAAAAAATAACGGGGCTTAATATATTGCTACATGGAAAAACCAGTTGTTAAAACAGATGATTTTATTACCGGGTATATAGTCCAAAGAATCATGCTTGTTTAAATTATATTGATATTTCTATCAATAAATGGCAATGGATATAATTCAAATGTTTGCTTTCCTTCTTCCCTGCCTCGACTGGCTACTTCAGTAATTTTGTGGTTTTATGTCTCCTTTAGGGGTAGGAACCACAGGAACATACCATTTAGAGACAACTAATTGGTTGCATAGGGACGTGGATGGCGTTGTGGTCTAAACCACAGAGCCTAGGGCTTGCTGATCAGAAGGTCGGCGGTTCAAATCCCCGCGATGGGGTGAGCTCCCGTTGCTCGGTCCCAGCTCCTGCCAACCTAGCAGTTCGAAAGCACATCAAAGTGCAAGTAGATAAATAGTAACCGCTCCGACGGGAAGGTAAACGGCGTTTCCGTGCGCTGATCTGGTTCGCCAGAAGCGGCTTAGTCATGCTGGGCACATGACCCGGAAGCTGTACGCCGGCTCCCTCGGCCAGTAAAGCGAGATGAGTGCCGCAACCCCAGAGTCGGACACGACTGGACCTAATGGTCAGGGGTCCCTTTACCTTTACGCTTACAAGGCTGTTGCAAGGACAAGCGAGATTTAAAAGGACGCCGCTAATATTTTATGCTATACAAACAAACAGCAGTTGCCAAGCGATTTTGCACAGGTGAAGACATAAACGGATCAATACCTACAAGCATTAGTTGATGGGCCATTTCCACCAAGTGAGCTGCACTCAGTGGCGATTCCCTGACAAGCATACCTGTACGAGACACACGTTTGTTACATTCATACTTTACGCTTCAAGGTGCACACACAGGACCTTTTAAGTGTACAGCTATCCGTCCCCCACCACCCATCCCCAAATGCCATGGCCCTATGAAGTTTTCATTTGGTGAATGCGCTCGTGCCGCCTTAAGGAGCCTGACTCTGTGAAGTCCTGAGCACAGTACGTGCAAGAGTAGGGTTTCTCCCCGGTATGGATCCGCCGATGCCGATGCAGTGAAGTCAGCCGTGTGAATGCCCCACCGCATTCTTCACAATGGAAGGGGCGCTCCCCAGTATGAATTTTCTGGTGCCTTTTCAAGCGGAGCAGCTGGACAAAGGCTTTCCCGCACTCTTGGCACTGGTATGGTTTATCTTGCCGGTGAATCACCTTGTGCTTGGAGAGCAAGTTGGACGTACGGAAACCTTTGCCACAAGTGGGGCATGCGTAGGGTTTAGGCTGTTCTCTCACTGGTTCTCCTGGATCTACCGGGGAAGAGGCCAAACCCTCGCTGCTTTGGCTCCGAGCCTTCAAAGACACGGCGGTGAAGGACCCGTTCCTCAACGCCGTCGAATGTTCTATCTTATGCACGTTCCTCAGGTGTCTCCAGAGGTCGACTCTGTGAAGGAACCCTTTGTCGCATTCTGGACACTTGTTGGGCCTGTCGCTCGAATGGACGAGCTTGTGCGTTCTCAGGTTGGCCGTACGGAGGAAACCTTTGCCGCAGACGGGGCACCGGTACGGATGCTCAGCCCCGCGGCGCCGCTGGCGTTCCTGCAACCTGCCAAGATGGCGGAAGGCCTCTCCACGTTCCTTGCGGCGGTAAGGTAGGACGTCGGCAGGTGTCGGCACCGGCTCCTCCTCATCTAAAGAACTGATGGTGACAATGTCCTCACAAACCTTGCTCATCCTCCCCTGAGCGCCTTCGCCGTGAGCAGAAGAACGGAGCTCTGGGTCCTCACCTTCACGCGGCAGGTCAAAGTTGGTGCTAGAGGTGATGAAGACACTGGCTGTGGTTGAATCGCTCCACTGGCCGTATGTGCCATTCCTTTCCTCTTCTTCGCAGAGCAGGTCTGCAGGGATATCCTGATGGCTGGAAGGTCCGTCAAGGCTGCCCTCAGGGCTGGGAGGCAGAGAGTAGTCTTCATCTACGTCTAGCCGGAGGCCACCTTTCCGACCCACCCACTCAGGAACGCAGCCATCCGAGTGATCTTCCCCTGCGCCGCAAGTGTCATTGTCGGACTCCCAGCTCACTTCCACGTCCATCCTTCAGCATCTTAGGGACAGCTCACATACGATGAAGCGCTGAGGTCTCCCCCGTTTGAGCTCTGGTCGCAGCCAAGCCTGCAAAAGGGGAGATAGGTTTTGTTTCCAAGCTTACTTATCAAACCTTTATTAGGCATTTTACAAATAAAACCACGAGAGATAAAATCACGTACAAGAGCCTTAAAATATATACAAAGAAGCAACAGTTGAGTACATAGGCTGGATATATATATATATATATATATATATATATATATATATATATATATAAAATCTGGAATTTCTTCCTGTTAAACTACCCCTTGGGACACTGCTGCCAAAAACTCGGCTACCCCCGCAGTCACCCTTTGGTCAATGTCAGACAGACAGAATCCAACACTTCCACCGTGCAGAGGTTGCAAACCACCCAGGAGCGGGGACAGCACACGTTCACGCAGCATACTGTGCGGTGGACAATGAAAGAGAATATGCTCCACAGTATCCGGGACATTCAGGGAACATCTGCAGTATCTCTTGTTTCTGGGAATGTTCTGATATCTACCCCTGACAAATGCCGAGGGAAAGACATTCAGTCGGGCCAGCATAAATGCCCCCCTACGTTGGGCTGGGATTATTAACTTAGTAACATAGTTGACCCTGCTGTCTAAGATATTTAAATCATAGAATATGGGAGAGCAAACTCTATTTACAGCTGCCGCAATGTTTTGTCTCTCAACATCCTTTAGTCTGATCAGGACATTGTAAAAAATATGTTGCTCGCTTGAGTTGTACAAGGGCTCCAGCTCAATGCCTATAGATCTGATTTTATTTTCTAGGAGTTGGTACCATCTAGATTTGTAGGAATCCTTAAGCAGGTCAGAGAGCAGGCTTGATGGTAAACAGCGGAAATGGCAACGCAACCAGTATTTTATAGCAGTAGTCCCAGCCCAGTATTCCACTGTGTGTATGCCTAATTCCAAGCAATCCAAAGTCCTGCACACTATAGGGGTAGCCAACATGGGGCCAGATGTTTCTGGGAGTTGTACTATAGCAACATCTGATGGGTACCCCACTGGCTCCCTGCTGCCATGGCAACGGCTACTTTCCATTATCCATTGTGGGAACTAAGCCTGCACGCTATATCCAAATGGCGAACGCACACGCTGCAGCAAAGCACCGCTAGTTTTTTTTTAAAATGATGATTGGGTAGCAGTCAGAACACTGGGTTAGCGGGAAGAGTAGTCTCATCTGGTGTAAGGCAACTTCCTGCAGGTAATCAGGCCGCAGGGTTTCATGATGTACCTGTGTCGCCCTCTTACAGCTCAGAAGCTGTATTCAGTGGGGCTTACTCCCAGTTAACTGGGGAGATGGGTAAAGGTAAAGGTACCCCTGACAGTTAAGTCCAGTCGCGGACGACTCTGGGGTTGCGGCGCGCATTTCGCTTTACTGGCCGAGGGAGCCGACGTTTGTCCGCAGACAGCTTCCGGGTCATGTGGCCAGCATGACTAAGCCGGTTCTGGTTCTGGCGAACCAGAGCAGCGCACGGAAACGCCGTTTACCTTCCCGCTGGAGCGGTACCTATTTATCTACTTGCACTTTGACGTGCTTTCGAACTGCTAGGTGGGCAGGAGCAGGGACCGAGCAACGGGAGCTCACCCCGTTGCAGTGATTCGAACCGCCAACCTTCTGATCGGCAAGCCCTAGGCTCTGTGGTTTAACCCACAGCGCCACCCGCGTCCCGGGGAGAGGGGTACACAGTCTTAATTATTCCATACTGGGGCAGGGAGAGAGAGAAAGACCACAGTAGGAATGATTAAATCACCATTTCTATAAACGTCTTTTAGATGCGATTTGAACCCAGATAGGACTCCTTATTTTGTGGGTTAACCACAGAGCCTAGGGCTTGCCGATCAGAAGGTCGGCGGTTCGAATCACTGCGACGGGGTGAGCTCCCTTTGTTCGGTCCCTGCTCCTGCCAACCTAACTCCTGAAATGGGAAGGAAGAGCTACCGAGCAGCATTCCTGCCTAGCTTTACATTTTAAAATAATATTTATGCACAAAGCAGATACATGGAACAGGTGGGGAGTTGTGGGGGTTGGGGGGGGAAACAAAACACATTGCAGAGCCTCCCCCCTTCAACCCCTCCCTCCAAATAGAGGCAAGACTTGACAAGCCGGAAGTCATATATATATATGTCATGCACCCACCCCCCGCTTTGGCGCAAAGTGATGCATGGGAGAAGCGGCGCCCGGGCGGGGGCTGTGTTAACCTGCGGTACTGGCCGCCGCAAGGTCTTATTTACCAGCTGTTCGTCTCGGCGGATCCCCGTTCATCCCGGGAAAGGCATCCTCTCCGGCTCCAGCCCTTTCTTTGCCCCGCTCCATGCAGAAGTCAAGAGCGCGCAGTACGCATCGAGGCACCCCTTGCCCCGTTTTTGCGTCCTTCTACCCTCCACCAGCAAGAAAAAGAGCCTCGGCGATAACAAACCCCTCCCCACCCCCCATTTTCTCCCCCAACCCTTTCTTGATTGACAAAGTCAGGGTCCAATCCTCCCGATGCTCGCCCTGCCCACATCCTGCTCCTCCTTTCCCCCCAGCGCTGCCTGGCGAGAGCGGCTCCTCTTCCTCCTCCTCCTCCTCCCTCCCTTTAAAGTCCGCTCTCGCGTGTGCCACCTACCGAGACCTGTGCATTAAAATAAAATAGAAAATATTGTGGGAAACAATTTGCTTCTGTTGCTCAGCAAGAGCAAGCTGCTTTCCCTTGCTCGACAGTGCAGTGCCATCTCGCGCTATTATTCTCTCCCGCTATTATTCCTCGTAGCCGAGGAAGATTGTCTTCCATGAACACGGTCTTAACGAAATAAAAAAATAAAAAATAAAAAAATCCTTCCAGTAGCACCTTAGAGACCAACTAAGTTTGTTCTTGGTATGAGCTTTCGTGTGCATGCACTGCACACTTCTTCAGATACACATCTGAATCTGAAGAATACACTGAGGAATACATCTGTATCAAACGAAACTGATCTGCAAAAATGTTACATGGAAAAAATACGAGAGAATCATAGAATCATAGAGTTGGAAGAGACCCCAAGGGCCATCCAGTCCAACCCCCTGCCAAGCAGGAAACACCATCAAAGCATTCCTGACAGGTGGCTGTCAAGCCTCTGCTTAAAGACCTCCAAAGAAGGAGACTCCACCACACTCCTTGGCAGCAAATTCCACTGTCGAACAGCTCTTACTGTCAGGAAGTTCTTTCTAATGTTTAGGTGGAATCTTCTTTCTTGTAGTTTGAATCCATTGCTCCATGTCCTCTTCTCAGGAGCAGCAGAAAACAACCTTTCTCCCTCCTCTATATGACATCCTTTTATATATTTGAACATGGCTATCATATCACCCCTTAACCTTCTCTTCTCCAGGCTAAACATACCCAGCTCCCTAAGCCGTTCCTCATAAGGCATCGTTTCCAGGCCTTTGACCATTTTGGTTGCCCTCTTCTGGACACGTTCCAGCTTGTCAGTATCCTTCTTGAACTGTGGTGCCCAGAACTGGACACAGTATTCCAGGTGGGGTCTGACCAGAGCGGAATACAGTGGTACTATTACTTCCCTTGATCTAGATGCTATACTCCTATTGATGCAGCCCAGAATTGCATTGGCTTTTTTAGCTGCTGCATCACACTGTTGACTCATGTCAAGTTTGTGGTCTACCAAGACTCCTAGATCCTTTTCACTTGTACTGCTCTCAAGCCAGGTATCACCCATCCTGTATTTGTGCCTTTCATTTTTTTTGCCCAAGTGTAGTACTTTACATTTCTCCCTGTTAAAATTCATCCTGTTTGCCTTGGCCCAGTTTTCTAATCTACTAAGGTCATTTTGAAGTGTGATCCTGTCCTCTGGGGTATTAGCCACCCCTCCCAATTTGGTGTCATCTGCAAACTTGATCTGGAGACATTGCACACACACCTTTGTAAATCAAAGGATCATCTAGTCCAACAATTTCAACAAAAAACTGACCTTCTCCAATTCACTCAAAAATGGTGCCAAACTGTTGTAAATAACCCCCCGAATGGTTTGGCGGTGGAAACAGAGGGGTATTTATCATGGGGGGGGGGAATCTGGCATCGGCAATTTTACTCGCTTAGAGTTTTTTTCAAAAAAATGTTTTTCCTCGGGTTAAGTCGCCGAGTCCTGATTTTCCCCCCTATGATAAAAACCCTTCTGTTTTCACCGCCCAACCTTTCAGGGGAGAATTTGCAACAGTTTGGCAGCATTTCTGAGTGAATTGAAAAAAGTCAGATTTTTATTGAAATCATGACCCCGCAGATTGGGAATTATTTTCAAAAAAAATGGTTTTGTGCAACTTAAGTCGCCGAGGCCTGATTTATTGTACTATGATAAAAACAAGTCTGTTTCCAACGGCAAACCTTTCAGGGGAGAATTTACAACAGTTTGGCACCATTTTTGAGTGAATTGGAGAATGTCAGTTTTTTGGTGAAATTGGGGATTTTTTTTTTAAAAAAAATGGTTTTCTGCAACTTAAGTCGCCGAGGCCTGATTTGTTGTCCTATAATAAAAACCCTTCTGTTTCCACCACCAAACCTTTCAGGGGAGAATTTGCAACAGTTTGGCACCATTTTTGAGTGAATTGAAAAAAGTCAGATTTTTGGTGAAATTGGGGATTTTTTTTTTTTAAAGGTTTTCAGCCAATTAAGTCGCTGAGGTCTGATTTCTTGTACTATGATAAAAACCCTTCTGTTTCCACCGCCAAACCTTTCAGGGGAGAATTTGCAACAATTTGGCACCATTTTTGAGTGAATTGAAAAAAGTCAGATTTTTGGTGAAATTGTCATGTCTGCCTTTGTCTTACCCTCTCTGAGCAGGCAGGTATCTGGTCTGCTGACAACATGATAACACGGACTTTGAAGTCCACTGGGGATTCCTACCCATGTGGTTGGAGCCCGGGCAAGTCCCCTTATTAACCCATCAAAGTCGAGGGTCTGAAAGCCGCATGATGAGCAATCTCAGTGCAGACAGCAAGAGCCAATTGTTCTCTTCTTCATTCGGAAGGGTCTGAACTCGCAGCCTTATGTTTGCAGGGAGTTTTTGTACCTTCTCCGGTTGCTATGGAGATGGTTGCTGAAGAGCTGAACTATTGCCTTTAAAACCTCTCGGTGTTTTTGCACAGTTCTGCTGGTTGTTCATTTGCTGGACGCAGCCGCTCTGAGAAGAGGGAGTGAACGTCAGAAAGCTGTGTGCTTCTTGAAGAACATCTGAAGCCAATGAGGTCCACAAAACAAAATAGCCGCAGTAGGTGGAGTTAAGGTGAACGAGAGGCTGGCTCTAAAACCATGCTCAAAAGTTCTGTTGGTGAATTTTTTTAAAAAAAGATTCTTTATTACAGAACAATTTACATAAACACAATGAAAAACATAAACACAACGAAAAACAACATAAACAGACCATAGACACTAACAACACCTCATTTGATGTTGTTGTTGTTCAGTCGTTCAGTCATGTCCGACTCTTCGTGACCCCATGGACCAGAGCACGCCAGGCACGCCTATCCTTCACTGCCTCTCGCAGTTTGGCCAAACTCATGTTAGTAGCTTCGAGAACACTGTCCAACCATCTCATCCTCTGTCGTCCCCTTCTCCTTGTGCCCTCAATCTTTCCCAACATCAGGGTCTTTTCTAGGGAGTCTTCTCTTCTCATGAGGTGGCCAAAGTACTGGAGCCTCAGCTTCAGGATCTGTCCTTCCAGTGAGCATTCAGGGCTGATTTCTTTAAGAATGGATAGGTTTGATCTTCTTGCAGTCCATGGGACTCTCAAGAGTCTCCCCCAGCACCATAATTCAAAAGCATCAATTCTTCGGCGATCAGCCGAATTTCACATTAACACCCTTTAACAATACATTACAAATTTGACATTACATACCCTTTAACTTCCGATTCACCTCATTGTGCTTTTTATACCTTACTAGTCTATACACAAAAGGGACCCAGGTGGCGCTGTGGGTTAAACCACAGAGCCTAGGGCTTGCTAATCAGAAGGTCGGCAGTTCGAATCCCTGCGATGGGGTGAGCTCCCGTTGCTCGGTCCCAGCTCCTGCCCACCTAGCAGTTCGAAAGCATGTCAAAGTGCAAGTAGATAAATAGGAACCGCTCCGGCAGGAAGGTAAACGGCGTTTCCGTGCACTGCTCTGGTTCGCCAGAAGCGGCTTTGTCATGCTGGCCACATGGCATGGAAGCTGTACGCCGGCTCTCGGCCAATAAAGCGAGATGAGCGCCGCAACCCCAGAGTCGGACACGACTGGACCAAATGGTCAGGGGTCCCTTTACCTTTACCTTTAGTCTATACACACTTTATTTTTATTATTCTTTTCAGATGGAAGGGTAATTATGAGTTACATGCAAGTATCTGGAACTGAACCCCCGATGATGATGATGATGATGATGATGATGATGATGATAGTAATAATAATAATTTATTATTATTTGCACCCCACACATCTGGCTGGGTTTCCCCAGCCACTCTGGGCGGCTTCCAACAAAGATTAAAATACATTAAAATGTCACACATTAAAAACTTCCCTAAACAGGGCTGCCTTCAGGTAGTTCCTAAATGTTATGTAGTTGTTGATCCCTTTGACCTCTGCTGGGAGGGCGTTCCACGGGGCGGGTGCCACTACCGAGAAGGCCCTCTGCCTGGTTCCCTGTAGCTTTGCTTCTCGCAGTGAGGGAACTGCCAGAAGGCCCTCGGCGCTGGATCTCAGTGTCCGGGCTGAACGGTGGGGGTGGAGATGCTCCTTCAGGTATACAGGACCGAGGCCGTTTAGGGCTTTAAAGGTCAGCAGCAACACTTTGAATGCAGTTTTAAGATCAAGAGCAGCTTCACAAGAGGACAGCAGAGAAGGGGAGGCTAGCCTTATCCCAAAGGCAGCTTCCCTGAGTTAAGCATGCCTTGGAAACTCTGCAGGACGGTGTTGTGGGGGGGGGGTACATACTGTCCCAAAGGGGCAGTGTGAAGTGCAGAAATTATGGGTGGGGAAAGGCTTAAGCACCTCTGCTGATTCTTTGTCCTAAAATCCCTTCCCTTTTCTTAAAACTGCTATTCTTTTCTCTCTTTTCTAAGTTTCTCCTTGGGCTCAACAACATGGAACATGTAGGTGGGCCAGGAAGGCAAAGCTGGGAGATGATGCTGGGCAAGACATACCCTATTTATTTCATAAATTTTATATGCCCCTGTATTGTTCAAAAACACACATCCTCAAAGCGGCTTATGAAAAGGTAAAGTATTGGAAGTGTTAAATAAGCTCAGAATAGAAAGAGAGGTTCAGTAGAATAGAAATTTTTATAATCAAGTGATATATAAGAATTACGCTGAATGACTTTATTGTAAGGATTTATATTCTGTGAGGAAGGATATAGGGTTTAAAATACAGGAAGATGTTTATTAAAATACGAAACTGGAAACTGCCAAAGAGGAATAGTAGTGAACTTTAGATAGCGAGGTTCGGAGGAGGTCAATTGGATGTAATAAACAGATAGGTTTGAAGAAATGTAAATGTAAGACACCGCAAGCCATAGCCTCCAGAAGATCAAAAGTGATTATGAGGCTCTGGGCAGGAAGCTGAAGCAATTAAATGCACAAATTGTCATCTCATCTGTCCTCCCAGTTGAACGCCGTGGCCCAGGAAGAGAGGGGAAAATAGGAGAAGTGAACAACTGGCTTCGCAAATGGTGCCGGCAGGAACGGTTTGGATTCTTAGATCACGGCCTGCAGTTTCTTGAAGATGGACTTCTGGCAAGTGATGGGCTGCACCTCACAAGGGTTGGGAGGAATGTTTTTGCCAACAATCTCAAAAACCTCATCAGGAGGGCTTTAAACTGACTTATGTGGGGGAGGGAGACAGTGGTCCTGAAGGTAGGAGTCTATCAAATGCTGAAGATGATCATCCAAAAGTCAAGGACCAAATGGAGCAAACAGCACACAGACCTAGTGGTGGGAGGAAAAAATCCTTAAGTAGGAGACTAGGGGGAATGATCAATGGTTTTCAATGTCTGTATACAAATGCACAGAGCATGGGAAATAAACAAGATGAACTTGAGCTCTTGATACAGCAAACTAAATACGACATAATAGGCATCACTGAAACCTGGTGGGATGAGTCTCATGATTGGAATGTAGTAATAGAGGGATACAATCTATTTCAGAGAAATAGACCAAACAGGAAAGGAGGAGGAGTGGCATTATATGTCAGGGATGTGTATACCTGTGAAGAGATCCATGATTTAAAACTTCAAAGCCAAATTGAGAGTATCTGGGTCAAAATTAAGGGAGAGAAAAATAACAGTGATCTCATTGTGGGAGTTTACTATAGATCCCCGAGCCAAACTGAGGACATAGATGATGCCTTCCTGGAACAGATGACCAAGCATTCAAAAGGAAATGAGATAGTAGTAATGGGGGATTTCAACTATCCTGATATTTGTTGGATGTCAAACTCAGCCAAGAGCATAAGGTCGAACAGATTCCTCACTGGCCTTGCAGACAACTTCATTGTCCAGAAAGTGGTAGAAGCAACAAGAGGATCAGCCATTTTAGATCTGGTCCTAACCAATAGTGATGACCTGGTTAGTGGGGTAGAAGTGGCAGGATCATTAGGTGGGAGTGATCATGCTCTTCTGGAGTTTATTATACATCAGAAAGGAGCAACCAAGCATACTAAGACTCAAATTCTAGACTTTAAGAAAGCCGACTTCAGAAAACTTAGGGAAATGCTGGATGTGATCCCATGGTCAGTAATACTAAAAGGGATGGGAGTTCATGATGGATGGGAGTTTGTTAAAAGGGAGATATTAAAAGCACAACTTCAAGCAGTACCAATGCGACGAAAACATGGAAGGTGCCTAAAGAAGCCAGGGTGGCTATCTAAAGAACTTTTAACTGAGTTAAGATTTAAAAGGGATATGTACAAGAAATGGAAAAAGGGGGAAACCACCAGAGAGGAATTCAAACAAATAGCCAGCACATGTAGAGACAAAGTCAGAAAAGCTAAAGCACAGAATGAACTCAGGCTTGCTAGAGAGGTTAAAAGCAATAAAAAGAGTTTTTATGGGTATGTCCGTAGCAAAAGGAAGAACAAGGAAACAGTGGGGTCACTTAGAGGAGAAGATGGTGAAATGCGAACAGGGGACGCAGAAAGGGCAGAACTCCTCAATACCTTCTTTGCCTCAGTCTTCTCCAAAAAAGAAAACAATGCCCGACCTGAAGAATATGGAGCAGATGATTCAGCAGGGGAAACACAGCCCAGAATAAGTAAGGAGGTAGTACAAGAACACTTGGCTAGTTTAGATGTATTCAAGTCTCCAGGGCCAGATGAACTACATCCCAGAGTATTAAAAGAACTGGCAGAGGTGATTTCAGAACCACTGGCAGTAATCTTTGAGAATTCCTGGAAAACAGGTGAAGTCCCAGCAGACTGGAGGAGGGCAAATGTTGTCCCTATTTTCAAAAAGGGGAAAAGAGAGGACCCAAACAATTACCGCCCAGTCAGCCTGACATCAATACCAGGAAAGATTCTAGAGCAGATCATTAAGCAAACGGTCTGTGAGCACCTAGAAAGGAACGCTGTGATCACTAAAAGTCAGCATGGGTTTCTGAAAAATAAGTCATGTCAGACTAATCTGATCTCATTTTTTGACAGAATTACAAGCCTGGTAGACGAAGGGAACACTGTGGATGTAGCCTATCTTGATTTCAGCAAGGCCTTTGACAAGGTGCCCCATGATATTCTTGTAAAGAAGCTGGTAAAATGCGGGCTAGACAATGCTACCATTCAGTGGATTTGTAACTGGCTGACTGACCGAACCCAAAGGGTGCTCATCAATGGCTCCTCTTCATCCTGGAAAGAAGTGACTAGTGGGGTGCCACAGGGTTCTGTCTTGGGCCCAGTCTTATTCAACATCTTTATCAATGACTTGGATGATGGGCTTGAGGGCATCCTGATCAAGTTTGCAGATGACACCAAATTGGGAGGGGTGGCTAATACCCCAGAGGACAGGATCACACTTCAAAATGACCTTAACAGATTAGAGAACTGGGCCAAGGCAAACAGGATGAATTTTAACAGGGAGAAATGTAAAGTACTACACTTGGGCAAAAAAAATGAAAGGCACAAATACAGGATGGGTGATACCTGGCTTGAGAGCAGTACAAGTGAAAAGGATCTAGGAGTCTTGGTAGACCACAAACTTGACATGAGTCAACAGTGTGATGCAGCAGCTAAAAAAGCCAATGCAATTCTGGGCTGCATCAATAGGAGTATAGCATCTAGATCAAGGGAAGTAATAGTACCACTGTATTCTGCTCTGGTCAGACCCCACCTGGAATACTGTGTCCAGTTCTGGGCACCACAGTTCAAGAAGGATATTGACAAGCTGGAACGTGTCCAGAGGAGGGCAACCAAAATGGTCAAAGGCCTGGAAACGATGCCTTATGAGGAACGGCTTAGGGAGCTGGGTATGTTTAGCCTGGAGAAGAGACGGTTAAGGGGTGATATGATAGCCATGTTCAAATATATAAAAGGATGTCATATAGAGGAGGGAGAAAGGTTGTTTTCTGCTGCTCCAGAGAAGCGGACACGGAGCAATGGATTCAAACTACAAGAAAGAAGATTCCACCTAAACATTAGGAAGAATTTCTTGACAGTAAGAGCTGTTCGACAATGGAATTTGCTGCCAAGGAGTGTGGTGGAGTCTCCTTCTTTGGAGGTCTTTAAGCAGAGGCTTGACAGCCACCTGTCAGGAATGCTTTGATGGTGTTTCCTGCTTGGCAGGGGGTTGGACTGGATGGCCCTTGTGGTCTCTTCCAACTCTATGATTCTGTGATTCTGTGATTCTGTGAAGTGTATTAGATATTGTTTGTTTTGCATTGTTGTTTTGTACTTGTATTGTCTATTCTTGCTTTTTATTTGTGATTTTTAAAAAAGGTGGAAAACCAATAAAAAAATTAATAAAAAAGTGAAAAGATAAAATACTAAAATCCAGAAAAAACGACGACCCGACTTTAAAAAACTACAAAAGTTAAAATACTAAAACAGATTAAAATGGCTTATCTGTCTAGGCATCTGGGTTGGCTCAACTAAAGAAGGGTGCTTTCAGCAAGCGCCGAAAAGAGCGCAGGGAAGACACCTGCTTGATCTAGAGTGCTTGGTGTAGAGATAACAATCTGGCTCTTAATACTGTCAAGACCAAGGAACTGGTGGTGGATTATAGGGGGGGAAAGGTGGATATTCAGCCCCTGTATATCGGCGGGGAACAGGTGGAGAGGGTGGCTGTATTCAAGTTTTGGGGAGTGATTATCGAGCAGGGTATGACTTGGAGCGCAAATACTACTGCTCTGGTAAAGAAGGCCCAGCAGAGAATTTATTTCCTCAGGCTTTTA